>SMMQ01002014.1:43117-60686 GCA_008271595.1 [Pythium] brassicae (nom. inval.) | reverse complement strand
GGCCCCCCCCCCCCACACACACACACACTGGTCGTGTTGCTGCTGCCAACTTTGCCCCTGCTACGGAGGAGTCCAATTCAGCCCAATCTGTGGCAATGTGGGTCCCGAACCTCCAGGGAAAACGGTGGAGCCGTTTTCCCACAGTCGTTGGCTGACGAGTGCGAAAGTTGGTTCGAGAGCGAGACAAGAAGCTGGTCGGACGTGCGCGAAGCCAGTCGGTCGGACACGCTCGGTGGGTTTTCGCGTTCTCGTTTTTTTCGGACGAGTTTACAATACTTGGTGCCTTTGAACTTCAACGTGGCGAGGATCGAGGAGCGGAGGGAGAATTGACGACGTCCTGGGGACAGCGTGATAGAGCGATACAGCGCGCGATGGAAGCACTCACAACAACTTCACGGCGACCAACCAACCAACGGCACATCGCGTCCCCTATGAGTATTACTGGTATACCAGATGTGTGCCACCGCCCTCTGTCCTCTACTGGACACGGAAGAACGCGGTGAACGCCCTCTCGAACACGCCTGACGTCGTTCTCTCTCGTATGCAATTCGAGAGAGTGTTCCTTGCGCTTGTGCGTTTAGAGAATGGTGCGCGTTGCTTTACTTCAGCTAGAAAAACGCGGGAAAAAAGGGAGTTTGGCTTGTTTTCTGAGTCAACTGTAGTTGAGTTCTGTACTGGTACAGTACGTCTTCTTGTGCTCCAAGCAGAAGCGAGGAAGTTGGGTGGATACAGTATGAGCGCTTTCGCACTCCTGGCTGGCTGTCGCTGTCGCTGCCGCTGTCGCTGCCGCTGGCTGCCTGTCACAAGGCAGCTCGCAAGGCAGTTCGCAAGCGTTCAGAGTTTGTTTATAATTTAACAGTGTCTGAATATTTCGAGTCCCTGGTCCCACGTGACTCACGTGACTTTGAGTCATGCGAGCTCGTCAGCCTTCCAATTATTTTCGATCCACTTTCGCAGGTCGAATGTGCCTGTAAGAAATTGCCTCTCGCAAGAATGTCAAAGTCTCAAAGAGTCACGCTCGCTGTTTAACAACTTGCCAGTGTCCGACGTAGCATCCATTTGTGTGCAAATGCCTGAAGTCTAGAAGAATCTCGCGCAGCACGCAAATTCGCAAGGACATCCGATTATGCAGGCTGAGAAAAGTTCACAAATAAAGCGCGAATCCAGAACTTTTGTGGCTACTTCCATTGACGGGACCTTGTCTCACTTCAACATGGCGGTGCGCCAGACCAGCTGCCCGTGTCCTGTAAACGCTTATCACTTCACAGTCTTCGATCCGACCAGCCATCGCCAACCAGACAGACAAGCGGACAAACAGACACAGGTAGGCCCGTGCAGCCACCTCAGCCGGCCAGACAGACAACCAGCCAAGTGCGAGGCAACGCTAAGTGAGCCGACCTCTCAGCAGCAACTCGACCAACCCACGTACATCAGCGGCACAATGGACGACGACAACGACCACCGCCGCTTCTCGACGCCCGCGACGGACGCAAACTTCAAGCCAGGCTCGCACAGCCTTCAGCAACAGACCCTCACGCGCAGCCACTCGGCGCCGGACGCTCGCTACGACTTTACCCGCCACGACGTCGGCGGAAGCATTGGGAATGGGAATGGAAATGGCTTCAACTCGCCTCCGCACGGCTTCCAGCATGAGCTCGAGCTCGGGCGCCGCTATCGGCACCACCACCAGCAGCAGCAACAACAACAGCAATTCTACCACCGCCACCACCACCAGCCGCTGCACCAGCACCGCGAGCTCCTACACCAGTATCGCCACGCGCGGCAGCAGCAACAGCAGTCGCTGCGCCACAGCGCTGCCGCGTCACCGCCGCAAGCACCGGGGTCTCTCGTCGAGCTGCTCCGAAGTCACTACAGCTCGGGGCTAGAGCTTTCGTTTGGTGGGACGCGCGGAGATGGCGGGGGCGGAGAGGGCGGAGTCGATGACGGTGGCGGGGGTAGGACCAGCAGCGGTGGAGCTGCCGGCATTTTTGTCGTCGGTGGGTCTGATGGCGGCGCATTCAACACAAGGGGGCTTAACGGCCCGTTCGCATTGCCGTCGCCTCGCAGCATCATCAGCAGCAACAACACTAGCACCCGCGCCAACAGTGCCGACACTAGCAGCAGCAGCAGCAGCAACAACGACCGCAACAAGAACACCGCGAGGCTGGGCCCACTGAATCAGCAAAGCTACGCGATGGAGGGTGGCAACGCCGACCACTCCTCGTCGTCGCCGTCACCGTCTCCAGTGGCGACCAGGCTGCAGCGCGCGCGAGCAGCAAGGAAAGCAACCTCGTCGGCTGGCGACGTCTCGACCACCGATGCGGTGGAGACAGCGACGCGAACAGGGGCGACGGCCGCGAGCAGCGCGAACGGAAAGCGACCGCGGTACTTGCGCGAAGCCGACCGGCGAGACATCATCCACCGCATCGACCGCGGCGAGAAGCAAGCGGCGCTCGCGAAGGAGTTCGGCGTCACGCGCGCCGCGATCTGCCACATCAACAAGAACCGCGTCGAGATTCTCGCGCGCTCAAACCGCGCTGATGTGCACGCTGCTGCGCGGCATCCCAAGCGCGGACTCAGCACGCACGTTCAGACTTCGGTGCAGGGTTCTTCACCGACGCCGGCAGCCACTGCCGCCCTGTGAGTTCCATCGTGTTGCGACTTAGTCGATGGCGCCAGTGCGATCTCACTCAATCACTCTCTTGCTTTTCGTTGCTGTTGTGTCGTGTCGGCGTGCGACAGATCGAGAGCGAGGCACGACAGACAGTTCCCAGTGCACGAGGTGCGTTCGCAGGCGATGCTCGTGCTGATGACGACGCTGCGCCGACGCGAGACCCAGGCGCAGGAGTTCCAGGTGTGCACCGAGCGCGCGTTCAGGTACGACCCGAGCGGCAGATTGCATCTGCGCAGAGCGCTGCAGCAACATGGTTCGTGATCGCTGACTGACAAACGACTCTCTTTCGTGCTTGCTACGCATGCGCCGCTGGTATAGACTGCTGCTCGAGGAAGCGCTGGCGCGGGTGCCACTACGCGTCGTGGACGTCGTGACGCCGACCAGCAGCGCATGCGAGGGCGTGACGACGGATAGGGCGAGCTGCGGCGTGTCCATCAGCGAGGACGGCTTCGCGCTGCTGCAGGTGTTCCGGTTCATCCAGCCAACTAGTCCATCGGGCTACATCACGCTCAACGCCGCGGCCGTCCGTGACGGCGTGAGCAGCGACCCGACACTGCAGAAGGTGTGCGTGCCGCTGGATCTCCGAACGCACGACGTGTTCCTGATGGAGGTGACGTGCGCGATGGGAGCCGGCGCGTGCGTGGCGATCCAGGCGCTGCTGGACTACGGCGCGGACGAGACCACGATCTACTTTGTGTGTCTGCTCGCGAGCGCGCCAGCCGTCGCAGAGATCGTGAGTCGCTTCCCGGCAGCGCACATCGTGGTCGGCGCGGTGGATCCGGAGGTGGGCGACGACGGCGCGATCTGTCCGGGCTTCGGCAGCTTCTCGGAGCGCTACTTCGATTCGACTGTCGTGCACGACTCGGTCATGGGCGTGAGCGCCGATCTGTGAGTGCCTGCCTGTCTGTGTTGGCTCGAGCCGGCGAGTGAGCGAGCGAGCAAGCGATCGAGTGTCCTCAAGTCGGCATGCCAGTCCGTATGTGGCGGTCCGGATCGAAGGACTTTGCAGTTGAAAATTAACTTTCCCATTTTATTTTCTCAATCTATGCAACTTTTGATTGGCTAACAGCATTCAACAGCCAGCTGGGAACTTTCCAAAAAGACTGCTAACGAAAGTGCACTGGTGTCGTCACTGCCTGCATCGCCAGGTCGCCGCCCACCGCCCGCTCCATCGTCGACGACAGCGCCTCCGCAGTAAACGCGCCAGGAGCGTGCACCCCCACGCGAACCTTCCCTTTCTTCGTGCGGATCACCAGCAGCGCCGGCCCCGTAGTGCTCTGCTTGCCCTTCTTCGCAGACTTGGCGTCGCTCCCCGCCATCAGCTTGCTGAGCACGCGCTCCTGCGTTTTCCAGTCCACAAACGCGATCTTGAGGCCCTTGGTGTGCCGGAACTTCTTCGCGACCTCCTGCGCGACCCGCATCTCCTTCTCCCGCGCACTCGCACTCGCCGACAGCACAAAGACCGCGCAGAGGGACGACGCGCTCGGGTTCGCGTCTTTGCCCACGTTGCAGAGCTTGGCCTCGTTGCCGCTGTGCAGCCGCTCGAGCTCGCCGGCATCGCGCATGCGCTGGAGCCGCGCAATGTGCTTCTCAATTGCAAAGTTGTACACGTCGTACTCGAGCACCTCGCCCTCGTACGGCGTGCGCTTGCCCTCCCACACGTACGCAAAGCTCGGGAAGCTGCCCACGTTCATCGACGCGCACAGCTGCTTGTGCTTGTCGCAGTTCACCGCGCCGACCTTGACCTTGCCCGCAAGGTCGCGCGCGATGTTCTCGTAGTGGTCCTTGAACTGGAACGAGCGCTGGTCCTGCGGCGAATAAAACTCCACGAGCCACTCGTTGTTCGCGTCCTTGCCCGGGAACTTCTTCTTCGAGAGTGAGCGCACGGGCGAGTCCTTCGGGTAGAGCGTCTGCGGGGGTCCACTCGGCCCGCGTCGACCGCCGCCGCCGCCGCCGCCGCCAGGGAACGCGTGCCCAAAGCCGTCCATGCCGTCAAAGTGGAACTCGTGGTTGCCGCCAAAGCCGCCGCCCCCACCACCGCCACCGAAGCCGTGGCCGAACACGTTCTCAAACATCTTGTGGAACGAACGCATGGACTCCTCGCTCGTGCGCCCGCCGCCGCCGCCTCCAAAGCCGCGACCACCAAAGCCACCGCCCGGCTGCCCGCCGGGGCCGCCGCCGCCGTACAGCCGCGCCTCGTCGTACTCGGCCTTCTTTTGCGGGTCCGAGAGCACCTCGTAGGCCTCCGAGACCTCGACGAAGCGCTCTTTCGCTGCCTCTTTCTCCTGCGGGTCGTCCACCTTGTCCGGGTGGTGCTTGAGCGCGAGCGTGCGGTACGCCTTCTTCAGCTCCCGGTCCGAGAAGTCCTTTTTCACGCCGAGCACCTTGTAGTAGTCCTTCGCGCCGTCGAACGCCGCGGTGGGGCTCGTGGCCGCGGCGAGCAGCAGCAGCAGGAGGAGGAGCAGTTGCAGCAGCGCGCGCATATTTGCTGCTGGTTGTGGGCTCGAGTGGCTCTGAAGCACAGTAGTCGGGTCAAATGTGCGTCCGATTCAGTTGTGTGAGTGCGGGTGTGGGTGGGTGTGGACATGCGCACTCTCCATGCGAGCGGACTACCACGCCGGGAAGAACGACGGGCGAGGCGAATGTCCGCGAGCCGACTTGGCTTGGCTTGGGACGCCCACACCGCGCCACGCGGCCGACTCGGCGCCCAGGAGAACTTTCGAGAACACCGGTTGGTGCAAAATGTGCGATTTGAATTTCGACCAATCAGTTTACATAGACAAATTCATTTGGACGAATTGGAGCGCTCAACGCTGCTGTTCGATTTGACTTCATGGGGAATGATGCGAAAGGTCGTTGGCGATTGGGTAGTCGAAAAAACAAAATTACGTATTTAGGACGTTTCTAATTTCGTTTTTACGACTCGGTGGCCACACGCAAGATACATGAACGACGCAAGATGTCCTCAACAACGCATCGTGCGCTTTGCATCGCAAGGTCGAGACCGAGTGGCATGTGAGCCTGCTATGAGTGAGTGTACCGGTACTCTTCAATGTCGACAGGTGGTTTCAATCGGGATTAGAGTGCGATGCCTGCGTGGCAAATCTCTAGACCCCAGAGTCTGGAGCGATTCGAGTGCAAAGTGGGGATGCATCCTCGACTTTCAGCGATTCATTAGCATGTTGTTTGGCCGCGTAGTGTTCTCCACGTCATGCGGATCGGCGGAGCAGTTGCTGCTTCAGAGCGATGCAGTTTGTTTGCTGGAGTGGCGACGCATGCAGGCGGCATGGGTTCTCACTTTCAATAGGAGCAAACTGCACTGCGCCTTCTCCACAACCGGAACACACCACAACACACGTTTGCTCGTCTCGTCACACTCGAGCATTCCGACCTTCTGCATCGGTTCCCATCGTCGCACCATCTCGTACTGATCGCTTGGCTTGCAGGGTTCAGCGCGACAATGCGAGTGCGACTGGGAGACTTCATGCTTGTGGAACTCGCTCGCCCCCTTTGCGTTGTATCTTATCCTCGTAACATTCCACACAGTGGTTGTGCGGGGCGGAAGTGTATGTCGAGGTGGCAAAAGTGCAGGTTTTGTGCTCCGTGAGAACGAGCGAGCAAGCAGGTGCCACCGCTGACGCATAGATGCAACATGTAACTCGCAACCAAGGAGCAACGAGCTCTCACGAAGCAGCGCTCGGTCACTTGGTCAATGCGTGGTGATGTTGAGTGCTCAACAGCTTTTCTACATTTTTGCAAAAGCATATCGGTACATTTGAAAATTGTAGAAAAAGAGCGACGTTCTGCGAAAATGTGCGGAAGCGTCGTGGATCGTTTCTGCGCGCGATTGTGGTTGATAAATCGATTATACTCTTCTCAAGTCTAAATATTTTAGCCAAGTTGAAGTGTGTTTCTCGAGTCACGGTCCATCCACATAGAAACAGCAAGTGCAAAAAAGCTGGCTCCAAGTTTTCATACTAAAACCTTGTCAAGAAACTCGAAGGCCAACTCGTTAGTCCCACCTCGGCTTTCACATGGCTTGATGTTACATGGCGCGACGCCGGCTGCTTGGACACGACAGCGACGCTGTCGGCAAGCACCATCGAACGAGTTCAGACGCCACACAAGAGACTGGCGTCACGAGCATCTTTCCCTCACGCCTGACGCACGCGGAAGGCAGCGCTGGCGGCGCTCCACACGCGCGCGTGCGTGTATCTTCTCGAGTGACTCCCCAAGTCTTAAGAAAGCGTCCAGTTTTTCAGCTCGTATGGTAGGTACCACTTGCGTGGTGGAGGAGCTCAAGTTCTGCAAGTGTGAGCTTTTCACTCGCTGATTTCCACCGCCCCGCCCACTCGCTCCTCGCACCAACAACCCTACGCCGCAGGACACCAATGACGATGCAGCCGCCGGCGCCGGACTCCGCCGTGGACCTCGCCGAGAAGTACGAGTACGCGGCACTTGTGCGCGCCGTGCAGTTGCGGCCTGAGCTCGCGATGGAGGTCGGCGACTTTGGCATGACGCCGCTCCACTGGGTCTGCTCCGACCCGCGCGTGCCGCTGCGCACGCTCCAGAAGCTCGTGCTCGCGCACCCGCGCGCCGCCGCCGTGACGAACCTCGCGGGGCTGCTGCCGCTGCACATCGCGCTGCGCAAGAACCTGCCGCTCGACGCGCTCAAGCTGCTGCTCAAGTTCTACCCAAAGGCCATCGCGGCGCCGACGCCCGACGGCCGCACGCCGCTCGAGCTCGCGGCCGACCACGTCACGGCGCCGAGCGCGCGCCTGTACCTGGAGATGCTCGACGCCGAGGTGCGCGCGCTCGGCCGCGTCGCCGCCGCCTCCAAGAAGGTGCAGAAGCAGCAGCAGTTGCGCGACGCTTGCGAGCCGGCGCCGCCAAGAGACGCCGGAGCCCCGCCCCGCCGCCACCGCACGCGCCGCGCAGGCAGCGTGCGCAGCCAGAGCTCGTTGACAGAGCACCAGCTCGAACGCGAGCTCGCAGGCGCTGCCCGCCAGCACGAGCCGCTGCCGTCCCCGGCCGCCGCGCGCCACGACCCGATCGCCGAGTGCCTGAGCAGCCCGTCGATGCGCGCCGCCGTGGCGCCGCAGCGCGCGCCCGCGTGGAAGCTCTCGAAGCGCTGCCACGTGTGCGAGTGCAAGTTCGGGTACTTTAAGAGCCGCCACCACTGCCGCAACTGCGGCGAGTCGGTCTGCGGGCGCCACTCACGCGAGTCGCTGCCGCTGCGCCACATCGGGCTCTTCCACCCGCAGCGCGTGTGCGCGCTCTGCCACGAGCACCTGCAGAACGCGTTCGCGGGCTGCAACACGAGCGAGCACGAGCGCGGCGGCAGTGGCGGCGGCGCGTATAGCCCCACAAGCGACGCGGGCGACAGCGGCGGCCGCCGCTCGCTGTTCTGGAGCCCGGAGGCGCTCTCGCCGCGGATCTTCGGCGCGCCGCCGCCGCCGCCGCCCAAGCGCACGCAATCGGTGCGCGACTACCTGCTGGCGTCGCCACAGCGGCCCTGCGCGCCGACGTTCGAGTCCGCGGCGTCGGCGTCGGGCAGCCCGACGGCGCGCAGCGTGCGCTCCGAGGCGTCGGAGCGCCACTACTCGCACGCGACGCTCTCGGGCCTGCCGATGTTCCCGAGCACGTCGTCCATGTTCCTGGGCCGCGTGCAGCTGGCGCCAGCGCCGTCGCAGCTCGTGCGCCACGCCAAGCGCGACAGCGGCCGCGAGCGCGAGGCCGCCGCCGCCAGTGCGGGTGCGACGACCGCGGCGACAGGCGGCAGCGACCGCGCGAGTGCGTCGCGGCGGCGCCGGCTCGCGAAGACCGAGCTGGATGCGCCGTCGAAGCCGTGGTACGAGGAGCTCGACCAGCTCCCGCCGACGCCGGGCGGCCAGAAGCTATCGATGGACAGCCGCGTGAGCGAGCTCGAGGAGCACGTGCACCGGCTGCTCGTTGCGAAGAAGCAGATCGGCGACGCGCTCCGCAAGAGCCAGCAACAGATCTACCTGGCGCGCGCCGAGAAGGACAAGTACGACGCCATCGCGCACAAGTACCTCGCCGAGGGCTTCGCGCCGTGCTCGCCGCTGTCGCCGGCGCCGACGCGCGGGGTCGACCTGGAGCTGGCGGCGGCGCTCGGCTGTTGCGTCGACCTCATGGACATCACCACCACCAACAGCAACAATGACGACAACGACGACGACGGGTTTGCGCGACAGGAGCCTGCCGTGAGCTCGCGCACTACGGCGTCGACCAGCGCGAGCTCCCGCGAGACGGCGTGCGAGTCGGACGTGGCAGTCGACAGCCAGCGCGCGACGCTGTCGGATGTCGGCGCTCGCCCGTCGTCGCCGCTGCCGGCGCCGAGCCTCTCGCCGTTCCGCAGCGAGCAGCTCGACCTGCCGCTCCCGCTCGACGTGGCGGCGACGCACCATGAGCTCGGCGTCGTGCTGCTAGGCCGGTGCGACTTTGCGAGCGCGGCGGCGGCGTTCCGCAAGTCCCTCGACATCAACGCGAACGACGCCGTCGCGTGGTTCCACCTCGCGAAGGCGCTCGACGGCGCCGGCGAGCTCACGGGCGCTGAGCACGCGGTGAACCAGTCGCTCGCGCTCGACGCGGCGTCGTTGCCGAGCCTTTCGCTGCTCGGACGCCTGCTGCACCTGCGCGGTGAGCACGACGAGGCGATCGTCGTGTTCCGGAAGGCGCTGAACCTGCAGTGTCCCCCAGCGACAGACGACGACGACGACGACGACGACGACAGCGACAACCGCGTCAGTAACCTGTCGTCGGCTGCGTGACTGTGTTGTAATGCAAATCATGTTCATTCCGACAGCTTATACACTGCAGCATCGCGGTTAGCGCTGTGTCGCACGGGCGTAGCTCGTGCCGAACGTGGCGTCGACGAAGCGCAGGCTGAGCGTGACGTCGACCTGCTTGACGAACACGCGCGTCTGCTTCTTCGCGGCGTCGAGATTCGACGACAGTTTCTCCAGTGCGATCGAGAGCGCGTTCCCGCTGCTCGCGTCGTCGTGGCGCAGCGCGAACGACAGTGTGTTGTCGGCCCTGTCGCTGAGCGAGAAGTCGGGGGCTCGCGACACCACAGCCCCTGGTGGCGGGCGGGTTATCGAGAGCAGCTTGCTGAACCCCCACACCGGAGCGCACGTGCTGCCTTCCCACACGCCGACGTCCACGACCAGCACCGTGTCCATCGCGAATGCTAGCGCGTCTGTCGCCACGGGCAGCGCGGCGTCGGGCGAGCTCAAGTACCGCTCGCGGTCGCGGTACACGTTGCCCGCGTTGTCCAAGAGATGTGCGGAAGCCGCTGGCGCTGTTGGCCCGGAGCTATGCGGCGCTGAAGCGGAGAGCTCGACGCCGTAGAACTCCTTCTCCCAGAGCACGCGCTCGAACGTGCGAATCGAGACCGCGACGACGTACGAGTGGAGGCCATGGGAGGCGTCGACGTCGTCGGCCGGGATCCGGATCTGCCGCTGCACGCACGCGTACAGGAGCTCGGCCACGTTGAGCTGCAGGTACAGCTTGACGACTTCAAGGCTCTGCGACCAGACGAGCGCCACGAGCGAGCTCTGCTGCCAGCTCTCGAGCGAGAGCTCGTACAGCGCGAGTCCGAGCTGCTGGTTCGCGGCCTCGGCCACGAGTCTCCAGGCTTTCTTGGTCAGCGTCGCCGGCGTGCGGGGGCTCAGCAGCGTCGTCGCTGTCGAGCGGTTTATGGCCGACGTGAAGGACACGTGCAGCGTCTTGAGCGTCGCGAGCGACAGCGTCGGGTCGCTCGGGGCGAACTGCAGGCAGCGCGCGTAGCGGAATTGCCCGCTCGGCGGGTTGAATGCCCCAGGGAGCACCTCGGGCGCGGTCTCTCGTTTGGCCGCCGCTTTCCAACCGACTGCGAGCGCTGGCGCTGCAGCGAGTGGCGGGAGCACCTCTCCGTTCACAGCGAGTGTCGGCGCGATCTTCAAGCCCCCGAGCAGCTTCTCGTACGCCTGCACGATCGTGTGCGGCTGCATGCGCTTGAACACGTCGTCCACTTTCTTCTTCAGCGCCGCGTTCGTGCCGCTGGCGGCGGCTGTCGAGGCGACGCGGCGGCTTCTGCTGTCGGCGCTCGCGTCAGGCACACGCTGCTGTGGCGCGTTGTTGTTGCTGCTTGGCGGTGACTTGATCATGTCGATCCTGCTGCGAGTTGACACGGCGGTGGCGGTGCCAGTCGGCGCTTTCGCGCGGCCGCCGCCAGAGCTCCGGCTGCTGGCGACGAGCGCCTGCTCTCGCACGCGGGGCGGCTGCTGTTGCATCATAGACGTTCTCTCGCACGCGACACCAGCTTCCAACTGATCCGAGCGCCAAAAGGAGGTCGTTTCGTGGCAAATGCGAAGATCTCATGTTGATGTGTGGTGCAGCCTTACGACCACGGCTCGCTCTTGCCTCAGGGCTGCTGCCGCCGGCTCACTCCTGCGTCGCACTCGATGGTGTAGCTGGAGATCCGGCGGTATTGACAGCGCCGTCGTTGGCGGCAGGCGCGTACGCCCGCAGCGCCTGAACCTGCACGATCTCGCGCGCCTGCAAGAGGAGAACGAGAGAGCAGAGAGCCCACGCATCCATCCATCCATCCGAGCACCAGGTGTTCGTGTGAGTTGTTGAGCAAACGGCAAAGAGAAGAACAGCGGCGCCACGCATCGGAGCTCTCTCTCTCTCTCGCGAACTCGAACCGGAAGGATGCACGCCGTGAGCTGGCGGCCGTAGCAGCAGCCGGTGTCGAGTCCCGTCGCGAACGCCTCGCGCTGCAGTCCCGGGACGGCGTCGTGTCCAAAGAACACGTGCTGGGGCCCCCGCCACTGCGTTGCCCACTGGAAGAGCTGCCCCGCTTCCCGCGCCGCCGCTCGCGTCTCGAGCGCCGCCCACTCGCGCACGGGCTCGTCGATGCCACCGTCCTGGTCCACGGGCTCGATAAAGCGCATCTTGTACATGTCGAGCGGCCGCTGTGCATGCAACGGGACGCCTGGTACGAGCCCTGCGTGCACGACAATCGCGTTCTGCGCCGGCAGCGTCAGCGTGAACGGGAGCTCCTCCAGGAAGCGCACGTCCTCGGGCGAGAGCTGCTCCACGTAGCGGTACTTGCTGTCGCTCGCGTCGCGGGCGCCGCCGCCCGTGCGCCAGGCGTAGTACGCCGCCAGCGCCGCGTCGTCGTGGTTCCCGCGCACGCAGAGCGCGTTCGCCTCGCGCGCGAAGCGCACCACCTGGTCTCTCGCACAAGATCAGCGGCAGCGACGATCAGCGTCATCATCGCGACGGGCACAATTAATTGCTCGCGCACCACCGACCTCGACGGGCTTTGGCCCTTTGTTCACGAGATCTCCGACCAGCACGAGCGTGTCGCGCGCGGCGTTGAATGCGCACGCGCGCAGCAGCAGCTGCAGCTCGTCGGCGCAGGCGTGGACGTCGCCCACGACCACCACGCGCGCAGTCGCTGGCAGCTCCGCCACCTGGGCGAACACACACATACACACACACAGTGCGAGTCTGTGAGCGCTCATTTGGTCGGCTGGGATTAGGCAAACGATCGAGAGGCGGGACGTACGCGGTGGACGACGGCAGGCAGCGGGACGAGCGGGTGCGCGCACCGAGTCGCGTCCTCCGACGAGACCACGGGCTTCATGGCGACGGGCGTTTTGCTGGCGATGCGTCGAGCGAAATCACGAATGAGCGGCCTCATGAGAAGCGTGGCCGTCTTTGTGTGTGAGTCTCTCTCTCTCTCTCTCTCTCTCTCTCTCTGTCTCTTTCTTTGCAACGATGGGTGGCGGGCGAACTGAGCAGCTCCGGCCACGAGACACACTACACACGCGGCACTCAGGCTGTGAGCCACCGCGATGGACTCGTCAACACAACTTTCAAAGGCGAACACGTGCGGTGGCGTTTGGCGATCGCCCCCTGCGCCGCACCGAGCTCGAGACGGGATTTTTAGGGGTGTGTTGCTCGGTTCTGCCACTGCCGCTGGTAGGACCCGATGCCGGCGATTGCTGGTGCTCGCGCAGCTCCGACAAAGTCACCGCGACGGCGGCAGCTTGCTCACAACACCCAAGCAATCAGTCGCGCACGCAGTTGTGAGTGACGACGCGGTGGATCCAGGAGCTGTCTGTCAGGCTCCGGAGGAGGATCGAATCTGCGATTGATAACGCGGTGGTATATTGATAAGACAGCGACACGCATCGGAGCCAACAGAGGCGCCGTGCAGCGGGTCTCGAGCTGCCCAATCTGCAATGCGCTGCACGAACTCACCTGCCCTTGCGCTTGGTCTCCGAATTCTGTCCGTCCGCTCTCGCTGCGATGTGAGGGCGTGCGTGCGTGGAAGTGTTGAGACACTGTGAGCTGTGGGGTGTGAATGGTACGGAGTTGCTCCTTCTCTATTGGGGTGTCATGGCGAGTAACCGCTATGCTGAAACGATGTTTGCTCGCTTGCGGTGGTGTCTGCCTTCCAGGGAAGTTGAAGTCCTGGATGTGGCGGTGCCAAGACATCCAGGTGATCTTGGCAATGCCAATGTCTGGGTCGAGTATTTGATCGTCTGAGTATGATTAGTATGATTAACAATTTCTGAGTCGGAGTGAACGCAATGTGGACGATGTCGAATCGATTCGCACCTTGCACCTGCAGTTTGTATGCCTTCCCACGACTTCAGAAATTATTCGTGGTACACATCACGTAGCAATAGAAAACAGGTATAAACTTGCATACTTGTCGTAGATACTGTTTATTTGATGCTTTCAACATCTCGACATAGTTGAAAAAAACTCTTCATCTCTTCCAGAGTTCTTGATAACGCATGATTGCAGGCACGTGTGCAAGAGCCAGGGCTCGCTCCACCCTTCCGATTACAAGCCCGGTTCCAAGTCTCTCTCTGACTCTATGTGTGGTGTCGCGCTATTTTATAGCCTTTGACGGCACACATCCGCTCTCTCTCGCTCCGCTCGCGAGTCTCGCGCAGACACCCCCACACGTACGCACGCCGGCGCCCCACATCCGTCGCGGGGCGCGCGTGCACCATGAGCCGCCTCGTGGTCTCCATCGGCCGCGTCGAGTTCACGATCGCCGCGCAGACGCTCTACGTCGTCAAGGTGCAGCAGGACGCCGACGAGTGGGAGGTGAAGCGCACGTACTCGGACTTCCGCAAGCTGCGCGACGACGTGGCGCGCGTCATGAAGAGCAACGCGCACGCGGACGCGAGCTCGGACGAGTTCGCAGCCGCCGCGCACGAGCTGCCATTCCCGGCGAAGCGCCTCTTTGGCTCGCGCTCGGAGCGCGTCGTGCGCGAGCGCGCCGTGGAGCTCCACCACTTTCTCATCCGCCTGCTACTGCTCACGCACACGTACCGCAAGGCGCAGAAGCAGCAGCTCGACGATGACCCGCACGCGCAGCAGACGCCGCAGGCGAGCGCCACCGTCTTCTTCCTGCTGCGCGACTTCCTCAAGCCCGACGGGGCGCCGCTCGGCAGCGCCGCCGGGGCCGCCGGCGCCGCTGGCGTCGGAGGAGGAGCGGCCGGCGGCGCAGCGCACAGCGGCGCGGCGGACAACGATGACGACGTGATCACGCGCCGCATGATCCGCGAGAGCAAGATGCTTGCGATGCGCAGCAGCGGCGCGCACCCGCCCAAGACCAAGAGCGCGCCGGACGTGCTCGCGTACGGCGACGAGAGCGACGAGCAGCACGACGACGGCGGGTTCGCGTCCAAGTCGACAGCCGACCTGCTGCGCCAGCACAGTGAGATCCCGATCTTGGAGGAGGTGCCGATGGGCCACAGCAGCGGCAGCGCGAGCAAGAAGATGCTCCAGATCGCGTCGCTCCGCTCGCGGTCGCAGCGCACTGACTCGAACTCGAGCAGCGCGGCGGTGGACGACCGGCCGCGCAACGAGTCGACCGCCAGCGCGACCGAACGGCAGCGCAACGCGTCGACCGCGTCGAACGCGTCGACGACGTCTTCCTCGCACTACGCGCTTGACAGCACGCGGCAGCCACACCACATTCCCCACCCCTACTCGAATCACCGACAGAAGCACCATCACTCACAGTCCCACCACCATCCCCAACACGCGGTGCTGGCGTCGGTCCAGCAAAACCGCGGCGCGAGCAGCGCATCGTCCACGCCGCTCGCGATCCCGTCGGCGCCGTCTGCGTCCACGTCGTCGTCGTCCATGTACATCCACGGCAGCGCGCCGTCGTCCACGTCGTCGTCGTCCGCAGCCGCTGCCGCCGCGTCGCGCGCGCACCCGCCGAGCTCGAGCGGCGGCGAGCGGCNCGCCAAGCCCGCGGGCAGCAGCGCGAGCACCCGCAGCAGCAGCCAGAAGAAGGCGGCGGCGCGCAGCAAGCCGCGGTCGGCGTCGGCCCGCGAGGCGCGCGACTCGGCGCGCAAGTCGCGGCTGAGCCCGCAGCTCGCGGCGCAGAGCGTGACGCTCGGCGCGCAGAAGGAGCTCGAGCAGTTTCTGAGCGAGTACAGCGCGATCATGATCCTGCGGTACGTGGACCGGTTCGTGAACAAGGCCGTGACGAAAGCGCCCGGGTGCTACACTGTGAGCGCGGACCTCCGGCTCGTGATCGACAGCGAGCGGTTCTTCGAGGAGCTCGAGGAGACGTTCAAGGACCTCCCAGCGGACTTTGCGCACAACTTTCGGCACCCACTCGCGGGCGGCGACTGGCTCTTCCCGCCGGCGCTCGACGCGTACGTGCAGATGAAGTGGCAGTCGTTCCGGAGTCACGGGGCAGCGGGCGGCGGCGGGGCCGCCAAGAGCACGGCCGGCAGCTGCAGCAGCCGCAGCAGCGCGTACGCCAAGAGCCGGAGCCAGAGCCACCACCGGCGCCAGGACTCGGACAGCAGCGACTCGGACGATGACGACGACGACTCGGAGTACGAGTACGAGGAGGCGACGGTGCTTGGCGGCGGCTACATGAAGCCGAAGAAGGACTTCACGGCCGAGGAGGCCGACGTGCTCGACAAGATGATCGCGAACGGCACGGCCGGGCGGGACCAGATGCTGCGGCTGCGCCGGCAGGTGAACGAGATGGGCTGGAACCGCCGCGCGAATCCGGGCGACGAGCGCGCGAGCAGCACCGCGCGGGCCAAGAAGCAGAGCGCGGGCCAGCTCGAGTTCTGGACCGACACGGACGACGACGAGCATCGGCAGACGGGCTCGAGCGGCGGCGAGGAGCTCGCGCCGAGCGCGGCGGCAGATACCTACCAGCGGAAGCACAATGTCGTGCGGAAAGAGCGGCCGAGCCGCCGAGAAGGTGGGCTCGTGTAGATACCGACCTCGCCACGCACGAGAGAGAGAGAGAGAGAGAGAGAGCGCAGCCACAGCCAAAGTAACAGAAGGCTGGTGTAAAGAATCTCCAGCGATAAGTTCACCCTCTCGATCTCTCACTCTCTGCGAGTGCGCAGCGCGTCCTCCTCACTCGTCGTTCCAGTCATGGGTTGAGGATCGAGAGTCTCGTGTCACTCATTCACTACGAGTCTCCTCCACTTGTGCCAGCAACTTGATGTGCACACACAGTGCACCACCCATGAGGTCATGAGCCATGAGACGACGGCCCCTCGGCTGAAACCGCTAACTGGATTGTCCAGCACTGAGCCAGCCACCCAACGCGCTCGCTCGCCTTGCTCGCACTTGTGAAAATTTGCCCAAGACCCCAAGACCGCGGTCTTCCTCCCCCCTATCAAGAGCTTCTCTCTCTTCCTCTTCTTCCTCTTACTCAGACATCCATGCGGCGCGTGCGTAGCTACCGAACGCGGTGGCCACCGCATCGGCGCATGCTTTGCCTTCTTCAACTAGCGGCGACGATGCTGATCCTCGTGCTCGTCAGAGCGGCGCCAGCAGGCGCCGCGGAAGTCTCCGTGTGCGGCGACGCTACGTTCGATCTTCCGACCGAGCGAGGCGCGATCTGCGCCGGCTTTGGCGACCAACCGAGCGGCACCGCGTGTCCGCGAGCAGGTGACGTGGCGACGGCGGACTGCAATGGCTACCTCCCGTCTTATGACAGCGTCGCGTCTTCCTGCGTCGCGCGCGAAGACGCAGCGTGCGAGTTGGTACGCGGCGTCGTCTGGGGATGCGTATTCCCGTCGCTCGGCTGCCTGTCATCGACGTCGACGTCCTACGATCCGTCCGCGCTCAAGTGCGCCACCTGGAAGGACGAGAGCAACAGAGACGACGTGATCCAGCGGCACAGACGCATGGCGCAGAGCGACCTGAAGGTCGACGAGGCCGACGTGGACGAGTCGTGGTTTGTCCAAGACACGGAAGTCGCACCACTGACGGCGTGCGGGCGGGTTCCTCCGGTGTCGACTTCACCTGCCACTGATCCACCAGTTCCTTCTCCGATGCACACGCCAACCCCCAAGCCGAGCCCAACTCCGCCGCCAACAGTGATGCTAACCCCATCACCAACGCCGGAAGTAACGCCGATCCCAACGCTAACTCCAACGCCATTGCAAACCCCGGAAGCAACAGTGATGCCGACACTTTCTCCAACCCCAACTCCTTATCCCGAAACGGCGCCGACGCCGACACCAACGCCAACACCAACGCCAACACCAACTCTATATCCCGAACCGACACCGACGACGACGCCGACACCAACACCAACGCAAATACCAACGCCAACACCGACTCCTTACCCCGAGCCGACACCGATACCGGCACCAGCGCCAACACCGGCGCCAACGCCATCTCCTACCCCGACGTCGACACCGACTCCATCACCGACACCAATACCGACTCCAACGCCGACACCAACACCGACTCCTTATCCCGAGCCAAAACCAACGCCAACGCCAACGCCAACGCCAACGCCAACGCCAACGCCAACGCCAACGCCAACGCCAACGCCAACGCCAACGCCAACGCCAACGCCAA
>SMMQ01002014.1:29507-42549 GCA_008271595.1 [Pythium] brassicae (nom. inval.) | reverse complement strand
GCCTACACCAACTCCTACTCCGACGCCTACTCCGATCCCGCCGTACTATCAGAAACCAGTACCGACGCCAACACCTACTCCAACTCCGACACTCTCGCCATACCAGCAACAGCAGCAACAACAACAGACCCAAACATCGACGCAGACGCCAACACCAGTGACACCGGCACTCCAGGTGCAGACCCAGTACTGGTCCACGCCGACCGCCCTATCGACTACTCCTCCACCGATGCCTGCGTATCCGGTCCATACACCGGTATCGGCAGCTGCACCAAGCACGAGTTCTTCTCCTTCGTCTCCACCGACACTGTCACCGCAGTACATCGTACAGCAGCAGTTTTCAGTGGGGAGTCCGAACAGCCCAACGAAGCAACTCGGCACCGCGGCTCCCTTCACAGGTGTCACGCCATCAGCGCTTCGAACGGCGGTTGGTTTCTTGCAGAACGAAGAGTCCGATTCCGACGAGGCTGGAGCCGCAGCAACCTCTCCGCCGAACCACGACACACCGAAAGCGATCGCGCTGAGCATCGCTGGCGTCGCCGCGATCCTCGGGGTTTTCGTCGCGATCCGACAATGCGTGAAGTACCGCCGAGCTCGTCAGGACCTGGTCAAGAGCGAGGCGAGCAGCATCGTGACGACGCCAGTGACCACGAGCGCCGACTACGGGTTCGCAATCTGAGTTGGCAACCGGGACGAGCGTCGCGTTTTCATATCTTTCGTATTACCAGTGCATGCATGTTCCATCCCGACTCCAAGCCCGAACACAAGCGCACGAGCAGCGCAGTATACCTCCTTCATCTAACCCGAAATGCACCTCTGAATCCTGCCGTAGCGGTCCGCCGTGTTTGCGTCGCAGTCATCACTCTTCTCGGTGGCTCTCCTCTCAACCTCGACTGTGACTCGTATGCACTCGCGACGTGATCCGTGCGAGTTTCTTGAGCTCTCTTCTGTGGTGATACGATGCCCTCCTGCAAACGATGTCAGGTGAGACTTGTGTCTCTCTTCAACTCCCTCGATGCTTGCGCGTATCCGACCGCTGATGACACTCTCGAGAGCTACTCGCCCAGCGACGGCATCTGCACTTGCAATGCGAGACGCATTCGCAGTCGCAGTCGCAGTCCAAGCTCCAAATGCTTTCGCTTATTTCCGAAATCGAGAGCACTCTCTCTCCAATGCTCTCCGCGCTCTCGAGCCACCTCGCTGCGCGCCGCGTGATCCTGGCGTCGCAGGCGCGTCTGTTCTTCTGCCACTGCTATTGTCTTGCCTCCCATATCTGCCGCTTGTTCTAATGCGTGGTGCTGGACTGCGCATCGCAGAGTCCACGGCGCTCGGAGCTGCTGCGCGAGTGCGTACGTGAGCGCCACCACTTTTTGCACTATGAATATGAGTGATATTGATGCACTGGTGCCCTGGCGCGCAATGTCCGACTCGGTGTGTCGTGCTGCATCCTGCAGGGACTCGCGTTTGAAGTGGTGCCATCCGCGTTCGAGGAGAACCTGCCGAAGGAGCACTTCGCGTCGCCCGTGAGCGCTGCTTGAGCGCATGCCTGCCTTTCAACACTGTCCCTTGCGGCTGCGTCTGACGCTTCTCTTGTGTGGCCTTCGCGGGCAGGAGCTGTACGTGATCGAGAACGCGCGGCTGAAGGCGCTGGAGATCGTGCGGCGCATGAGCGAGCAGGGCCACGCGTCCAAGCTCGTGGTCGTCGGCTGCGACACGGTCGTCGTGCACGGCGGCGTAATCCTCGAGAAGCCCCGCGACGAGCACGACGCGTTCGAAATGCTGACGAAGCTCTCGGCCGCCACGCACGACGTGTACTCTGGTGTGGCGCTCTTCACGGCGGCTCTGGGCGAGCGCGAGCCGCACCTCTTCTTCGAGAAGACCACCGTCACATTCGGGGAGCTTGAGCCTGCAGACATCCGCGCGTACATTGCGACGGGCGAGCCGATGGACAAGGCCGGCGCGTACGGCATCCAGGGCCGCGCGCGCTGCTTCATCGCGGGGCTCCACGGCTGCCACAACAACGTCATGGNNNNCGTCATGGGCTTCCCTGTCCAGCGCTTCTGTCGGGAGCTCCGACACCTCGCGGCGAGCGGCAAGCTGTAGCCGTGCGTAGCTGTGGTGAGCAACAAACCCACCAACCAACGGGGAACAGCGGTATCACCGGTACTTTTCTATCACACGAACTACACAAGTACCGGTATTCCAGTACGTTCGGAATCTGACTGGAACGACAGCTGGCTGGCTGGCTGGTCGGTCAGGATGAAGCGGGACGACCCGTGCGGTGACGCCATCGGGCGGGACAGCACTTAGTCCACCTTCTTGGCCGCCGCCTTGCGCATCGGCACGAGCGAGAAGACGACATAGAGCACGGCGCAAACGATGTGGCCGGCAAAGTACGTGTTCTGCAGCGCGCGCAGCGAGTGGTCCCACGACATGGCCTGGAACGGCATGACGAAGTAGTGCATCGTGAGTAGCGTCGCAACGACGCTCGCGACGTCGTAGAGCTTCTTCTTGGCCCCCGCCGAGCCGTCGGCCTCGAGGAAGTACGGCCGCACGCGCTTGAACGCGAGGCGATTGACCGCCGTCGCGAGCGGCAGGCTGAGGAAGAAAAGGTAGTAGCCCGGGTAGAAGCCGTGCCAGAACGCCGAGATGAAGTACGTCGCGAGCAGCGAGTTGCCTGTGCGCGCGTACACGTAGCGCTCGAGCCACGTCTGCGTGCCCTTGTTCCACGCGCGCGAGCCCTCACGCACGCTCTGCGCGAGCTCGAAGCCGACAATGTCCATGTTGCTCACGCCATTCCAGCCCTTCGCCTTGCCCTCGTCCGTGAAGCCCTCAAAGCCAAAGCCGCAGAGCACCGTGGCGCCCTCCGCAATCTTCCACGCGCCGTAGTACTTGGTCTTGGTGAACACGAGCGTGATGTAGAGCTCCAGGACCTGCTGGTACCACGGCAGCGCCGCCACGTCCGCAGAGTGGAGCTTCGAAATCGGGAACTGCGGCCCGAGCTGCGAGTACAGCGCCATGAAGAAGACGCCGACGACAAGCTTGGAGAACGCCGCGAAGAGGCTCGACGGCTGCCGCGCGCGGCCCTTGAAGAGGAACTTGCACCCGCTCGTCGCGTCGAGGTACTCGCGGATCTCGAACGCCGGGCCGGCGAGGAACGTCGTGAAGCTGTACACGTAGCCAAAGTACTCGAGCAGCGACGGGATCTCCGTGAGCGCGAGCTTCTTGCGGCCGGCGTACACGCGCGCCTTGGCCGGCGACAGCCCGGACTTTGCGCTGCTCTTGTCCACGACGCCGTCGTAGTAGTTGTACGCGAAGCTCGTGAGCTTGATCACGAGCAGCATCTGCGGCCCAGTAAAGTCGAGCGTCCAGCCCATGTAGTCGACGTAGAGCCGGTAGATGTGCGCCGCCGACATGTACGCCATGTTGAACAGGAACACGATGTACGGCGCATACTTGGCCGGCCCGAACCGGACGAGCGCGTACGTCACCGCGGCTGAGAGCAGCGAGTGGACCCAGCCCGAGCCGAGCACGAACTGCGCCGCGAGCACGCCGACGACGATGTCGAAGACGTGCTTGAGCGCGGCGGACGGCAGCAGCTTGTAGACCACGGCGAGCGGGTACGCGGCGAAGAGGCAGAGCACGTAGCGCAGCTGGTCGGCGGCGAGCCCGAGCGACGCCGAGAGCTCCGCCACGTGCGCGTTCGCGAGCTCGAAGGTCAGCGGCGTCGCGAGCTCCGCGTACGGCTGCGCGACGGCCACGACCTCGACGATGCGGTCCATCGCGAGGTTCACGGCGTGCTCCATCGCAGTGGCGGCGGCGGAATGGGAGCTGGTGCTGGCGGAGGTTGCTCGGCGGCCACGAACTTTTGAGGAGTGATCGAGCAGCGAGCAGCACTCGGTTGGCTGGCAGGAGGTCATCATTTCTAGCGTTACAGTGACTGCAGCTAATACTACATAGCACTTCTGCTTCGAAACATAAATTAACTTGAGTTAGCTTAACCATACAAACTCTCTAGCTAAAGTTCGCCACCGAAATAGTCAAAAGCTGATTCGGCTTAGCTGAATGTTTGCCAATACGTCACGGCTTCAACCTCATTACGTCAGACTCTGACGGTCAGTCAGTCCAACAACATTGAAAAGCTTCAAATTTGAGCAACAAGTCGAGCAGATGCGTGCTTTCTCAAACAATACTCTGCTTATATAATGCATTACAACAAACAGTATCACGGCTTTTCAGTTCTAGCAGAACCTACGACACTTGATTGAAGTCGCCAACTGTCGAATGTGACGTGTGCAGACGAACGAGTCTGACGTTGCGGCTCCCGCGCCCAGTCAATCCGATATCCGCATCCTTTTGCATTGCCAGCACTTGGCATTCGGCGGTCAACCACTCTGCACGGGCAAACCGGTGCGCCACTCGCGAATTGCCCTACTATCGCAATGACCTCTTTCGTCCAGACCGTGCGCGAGCTCGCGGACCTCGCGACGCCGCTGCGCTTCGTGGCGCTCAACGCGCAGCTCGAGCGCGCGTCGGCGCTGGTGGGCTTCCCCGTGGACCAGCTGCGCGCCGCGCTCTGCCTCTTCGCCGCGTACCCGCTGGCGATGCTGCTGCGCACGCTGCCGACGCCGAGCGCCAAGCACTGGATGAACATCTGTGTCGGGCTCGCCATGGCGCAGCTCGTGTACGGCTCCGAGTGGCTGCACTCGTTTGCGTCCGCGCTCGTGACCTACGCGCTCGTGCGCTTCGCGCCGACACGCCAGGCGCCGTACATCGTTTTTGTGTTCAACATGGCGTACGTCGCGGCGCTACACGTGTACCGCATGAGCGTGGACTACATGGGCTGGAGCATGGACTGCACGGCGTCGCAGATGCTGCTGCTCATCAAGCTCACGAGCTTCGCGTTCAACTGCCACGACGGCGCCGTGGCCGCCGCCACGACAGTGCGCGCGAGCGACCCGCCCGCGGTCGCCAAGATGAAGCAGTCGTGCCAGCGGTTCGCGCTCGCCGCGATGCCGTCGCTGCTGCAGTTCTTCGGCTACGTGTACGGCTTCACGACGTTCATCGCCGGGCCGGCGTTCGAGTACAGGGAGTACCTCAACTCGGTCGAGGGCACCGCGTTCGTGTTCAACGGCGCGCGCCGCGTGCCGTCGTGCGCGCTCGCGGCGCTCAAGAAGCTCTGCATCGGCGTCTTCTTCCTCGCGCTGCTCGCGGTCTACGGCGCGCATGCAAACCTGCCGGCGGTGCTGAGCCGCGACGAGCCGCTCGCGCTCAAGTGGGGCCGCATCCTGCTCGCGCTCTTCCTCACGCGCGGCAAGTACTACGCGGCGTGGAAGCTTGCGGAGGGCGCGACGATCCTCTCCGGCGCGGGCTTCGAGGGGTTTGACGCGCAGGGGAACACGAAGGGCTGGAATGGCGTGAGCAACATCGACATCCTCGGTTTTGAGTTCGCTGAGAGCGTGCGCGACCTCACGCGGTCGTGGAACAAGGGCACGCAGGCATGGCTCGAGCGCTACGTATACTCGCGCTCGGGCAACTCGCTGATCGCGACGTACCTCTGCTCGGCGATCTGGCACGGCTTCTACCCGGGCTACTACCTCTTCTTCCTCACGAGTACGTGTGTGTTTGTGTGTGTCTGTACGGTTGTCGGGTGCTCACTGTCTGTCGACTCTGTCGTTGTCTTGTCGCAGTCCCGCTCGCGACATCGGTGAACCGCCTCGCGCGCAAGCACATCCGCCCGCTCTTCCTCGCGTCCGGCGACGCGCTCAAGCTCGCGTACGACGGCGTCGGCATGCTCTGCACGGCGCTCATGATCAACTACCTCGCGGTCTCGTTCGTCGTGCTCTCGTGGGAGCAGGCGATCGCGGGCTTCCGCTCGATGCACTTTGCCGGCCACCTCGGCCTCGGCGCTGCGTTCGTGCTGCTCTCGCTCGTGCCGAGCAAGCAGCCGCCCAAGCAGCTGTGAGTGTGTGTGAGCTCGCAGACGCTTTCCGAGCAGACTGCGCTGCATAGGAGAACCATTGCTGGCGCATCATCGTGCGTAGCGTGAATGAATTAGTGGAAATATCGGAACTCCGACTGAACGGTCGAACTCGCCCCCCGCTAGCGGCCTGAGCGCATGACGTAGCCCGCGTCGTTCCGCTTGTACGTGTTGTCGTTCTGCTTGAGGTAGATGGTGCGGCAGGTCGGCGACGCCTGCGACCAGCGGCCGAGCTTGTTGCACGTCGAGCTCGAGGCGCCGATCATCACTGTGCCTTTGTTGCACGCGAACGTGGCGGTCGCCCCCATCGTCGTGGCCTTGTACGTTGCGGTTCCCTGTTGCACGGGTTCTGGCGGCCCGCAGTCGACGGCTGCAAGGAGTTTGTCCGTGAGTGTGAGCAAACAGCGGAGTCTGAGAAACGACAAACAAGTAGCCGCGAGTCAGGCGCGCGTACCTCCGCGGAGAATCGCTGCGTCCGTGTGCGGGCAGAGTACGGAGGCGGCAAACAGCGCCAGCGCGCTGGCGACGAGGAGCTTCCGGGTCATGCGGTGGGCGGTGGTGTGGAGGCTGTCGGTGATGGAAAACAAAGTGAGGTTGCAGGAATGCTCTTCGTTGGTTGAGTGTCACAGAGGCATCAGCCTCGCCGTTCTGGTTCTAGTTCCCCCGGATCATCAAACGTCCCGAGGATCTTATGATGGTGGCTGTTCCCAGCTCAATAGAGCTCCTATTGAAGCAATATAATGTAGCCATCTCGTCAACAACGCACAGGACCTCCTCCTGTCCAACATTGTCAGCCAAGTGCGAAAGTACCCCAAAGGAGGAAGCCCTCGACAAGTGTCGACATCGCGTCGCTTCCGCTCGAAGTCCTATAGAACTTCGGATCGAATGTAGCCATCCACGACAGTGGGGCAGAACCCAACGCACCGAACACTCTGGCTGTGGGTATCTGAAGTGCTGGGACGCTCTCTATCATCAAGTCTTCTGCTCACAGCAGCTTCCTCGCACCAACGCCGCGACGCTGCCAGCAAACACCACACGCTCTCCAACTGACACGTTGACTCGTCGCCGGTTCCGTCTCCAAACTCGCCCTCGTTTTGCACTCACGCGGCTGTTGACAGTTGGCCGGAGCTGCCCACGCACGCACGTCTACTGCAGTCGTCTGGAGCGGCCAACCACCTCCACTCACAAGCAGCAACCGCACCGAGGCTGCGAGGCGTGTACACACCCATAGACGCATCGCCACCACACGCGCAACTACGGCCAACGAGCAACCATGGCGTCCCACGAAGACGGCTCGCGGGACGGCGCCAAGCGCCGAGGGGCCTCGCTCGGACCGCAGGCGAGCCAGATCCTGCAGCGGCTGTACGAGCCCCAACTCGGCCCCGCGAGTGCTTTGAGCCCTTCCAAACAGAAGCAGCAGCAGCAGACAGGAGGAGCGACCAAGAACCCACTGTCGCCGATCAAGAAGGACCCGCTCGCCTTCAGAGCCGTCGCTGCTGGCGGCGGCGGCGTGCTCAAGCCCAAGCAGCGCATGCGCAAGACCACGAGCGTCACGACGCTCGCGCCTGCCGACGTAGCTCCAAAGCACCTGCCGCGCGGTCGCCTCGGAGGAGTTGGCGGCGGACTCGCAGCATCGGCGAGCGTCGCGGTGTTTGAAGGCGAGCTGTCGGGAGTCTCGACGCTGCATCCGACGCTGTTGCATGTACGTATCTTCGTGCACGCGGCACCCTGGACTCAAGGCGTCCGTGGTCCGTACTCACCCATCCCAACTGCGATTCTCACCTGCGGCTCTGCTGCGTGTGCTACGTCGCTCCTTCAGGCAACAGAGAAGACACGCAAGCTACAAGGGAAGGAGACAGCCAGCGCAGTAGCGAGTCGCTACCCGTCGTTGGTTGACGAAGAAGCCTCACGCGAGCATGCCGACGCTTCTCTTCCATCAACGGCAGCAGCGAGCCCTGCGAAAGCCGCGCGCTCGCCCCCGTCCAAGGCGTCCCGGGCAGCACAGCGCCAGAAGATCGACGCGGAGCAGTCGTTCACGGCGTCGCTGAACCTCGACCCGCGGTACCTGAGCGAGTTCAGGGCCGGGAACTTCCTGTACCTGCGCAAGAAGCGGCACTCGGACCTCGTGATGTACGCGCTCGAGGTGGTGGAGCACTTCGAGGTGGACCGGAGCAACTACTTTACGATGAGCATCGAGGGCGTGACGCACTTCACGAGCGAGTACTCGGAGTTCTGGACGCTCGACAAGTGGGAGCTCGAGTACGCGCGGTTCATGAAGATGCTCGCGATCCCGTTCTTCCAGCGATACAAGCTCTGGAAGAACTACAATATGTGGAAGCAGCGCGTGCGCGCGTTCAAGACGCGCAACGCCAAGAAGGCGCTGAACGACAAGCTCTTCCTGCTCACGCCGAGCCTCCAGAGCACGCTGCTCGGGCTGCGCGCGCTCTGCCTCGAGGTCGCGGGCCTCGAGCTCATCTTCTTCCGGCCCCGGACGACGTACTCGTTGCGCGAGTTTGAGGCCGAGCAAAAGGCCACGCGCGACAGCATCACGGCGCAGCTTGCTGCCTTCTCCGCGCGCTCACTCAAGCTGTGCGTTAAGGCGTGCGACGCGGTCATCGACGGCTTCCTCGAGGCGAACAAGATCTCGGCCGACCACAAGATGACCTTCATGGAGCGCGCGGCGCTGCGCAAGGAGTGCCGCAACCTCACCAACTTCCTCCGCCTCGCCGACTTCCTCACGATCGATGCGACGATCCAGCTCACCGTACGCTCGTTCGCCAGGCTCTACGACGTCCTGGCCGCTGGCAGAGCCCACCTCAGCGCCGCGGCGGCTGTTCGTGCAGCTGCGGCGCAAGGGAGCGACGTCGCCGTCTCTGTGGCGTCCACGGCGTCATCGACAGTGCCGACCAAGCCGGCAGCTGGAGGAGCAGGGAAGAAGGCAAGCGGCAGTGCAGCGAACGCGATGCCGGCGGCTCCGTTCACCGCGGTGTTCGCCGTGTCGGTCGAGACCGAGAGCGGCGCAGCGACAGGGATGAGTGCGGAGCCTGGCCACGACGCGTGGAACGCCGCGCTGCAGCGAGCGCTGAAAGAGGCGCTGCGTATGGTCGAGACCCCCGCGCGGCACCTCGGCCACGACGCGCTCGCGCCGTACACGACCGCGAGCGCCGAGGACGAGGGCAAGAACGGGTGGTCGGTCGAGCAGCTGAACGTCGCGTTGATCCTGAACGAGGACGCCAAGTTCAGCGGCCTCACGAACGAAATCTTCGTGGCGCTCGACGACGCGTTCGAGGCCGTCGAGGACTACATCGAGGTTTTCGCGCCGTACCAGCACACTTACGCGGAGAACGAGACGCAGGCGGCGCGGCTCGCAGAGACGTACGAGCGCGCACCGCTCGAGTTCTTCACGGACTCGATCGACAAGTACCGGGCCCAGGCTGCGTCGTTCGCGGACATCCCGGACGCCGCGACAGTCGGCATCTTCCGCGTCGACAGCGCTGGCTTCAAGAGCCGACTGCTGCCGAACCCGGACCGGTGCGTGCTTGGCATCCGAGCGCTGCTCCCGACGCTCATGAAGAAGGGCAGCGCAGCGTTGCTCGAGACGATCAACGAGCTCTCGCCGGTCGCGTTCTCGACGCCGTCGACGCCCGAGAGCTTCGTGCAGAAAGTGGTGCACATGGCCGCTGTCGGCACGCTGCTGCCGGAGCTGAAGGCGAGGTACCGGCGCGTGTACGAGATGGGCATCCTCATGGACAACTATGACTGGCGCGTACCGGACGACATCAAGGAGGACATCATCCTCATGAAGGAGGGCGTGCTGAGCCTCGAGGGCACGGTGACCAAGTTTGAGGGCGAGGTCGACAGCGACACGGCCCGGTTCTCGCAGGTCATTCTCGACAGTATCGCGCCACTCAGCCGGAGCGTGAACGCGCTCATGGAGAAACTCGACCACCCAAAGCTCGCGACGGTCAAGACACCGATCAGCGACGTGCTCGCGTACCTAAAGACCCAAGAAGCGACGCTGGGCCAGCTCGTGGACGAGTCCAAGCAGCTCATGGCGTACCAGACGCAGCTCAAGCAGCCCGTGAGCGAGTTCAGCGAGCTGAACGAGGTCGCGGCGCAGTTCGAGCTCAAGATGAAGCTCTGGAGCGGGCTGCACGAGTGGCAGGGCCTCACGGTCGCGTACGCGGCCACGCCGTTCGACCGCATCGACGTCGCCGCAATCGGCAAGCAGGTGCAGCTGTACGCGAAGACCGCGTACCAGGCGCAGAAGCAGCTGCCGGGCAACGAGGCCGCCGAGCTGCTCCAGCGTGAGGTGGACAAGTTCAAGCTGGCGCTGCCGGTCGTGAGTGACCTGCGCTCGCCGGCGCTGCAGGAGCGGCACTGGGCCGAGATCCACCGCGTGCTCGGGTTCCCGATGAAGGGCGAGTCGACCGTGACGCTCGGCGCGCTCATTGAGCGGAACGTGATGAAGCATGTCGAGGCGATCAGCGCGGTCGCCGTCGCGGCGCAGCAGGAGGCCGTGCTCGAGGAGATGCTCAAGAAGGTGACGGACGTGTGGGCGGCGACCGAGTTCGAGGTCAAGGGCTACAAGGAGTCTAAGGACGTGTTCGTGCTCGGGAGCGTCGAGGACGTGACCGCCAAGCTCGACGACTCGATCGTCACGATCAGCACGATCCTCGGCTCGCGCTTCATCGGCGCGATCCAGGACGAGGTCGAGGCTTGGCGCCGGAAGCTCGTGGGGCTCCAGGAGACGCTTGACGAGTGGCTGCTCGTGCAGAAGAACTGGATGTACCTCGAGAACATCTTCGCGGCGCCCGACATCCAGCGGCAGCTCCCGGACGCGTCCAAGATCTTCAGCCACGTCGACGGGTCCTGGAAGGCGATCATGCGCCGCACGAACGACGCACCGCACGTGCTCACGGCCGGGACGTTCCCAGGCATCAAGGAGACGCTGCAGCAGCACAACGCGCACCTGGACCGGATCCAGAAGAACCTCGAGGACTACCTCGAGACGAAGCGCATGGCGTTCCCGCGTTTCTACTTCCTTTCGAACGACGAGCTGCTCGAGATCCTCGCGCAGTCGAAGAACCCGCAGGCCGTGCAGCCGCACCTGCGCAAGTGCTTTGAGAACCTCGTGAAGCTCGACTTTGGGGACGTGCCCGGGAGCGTCGACATACTCGCGATGCTCTCGTCCGAGAACGAGCGCGTGCCGCTCGGGAAGAACCTCAAGGCGCGGGGCAACGTCGAGGACTGGCTCAAGGCGCTCGAAGGGAGCATGAAGGCGTCGATCTACAAGCTCATGAAGGCCGGGCTGCTCGACTACGACACCAAAGCGCGCGCGGACTGGGTGTGCGACCACCCGGGGCAAGTCGTCGCGACCGTCGCGCAGATGACGTGGGCGCGCAGCACCGAGGACGCGCTCGCAGGCGGCGGTGGGGATCCCGTCGGGGCGATGCATGCGTGGTTCACGCGCGTCGTGTTCGAGCTGAACGAGCTGATCGTGAAGATCCGCGGCGACCTTACGCCGCTCGAGCGCAAGGTGATCGTCGCGCTCGTGACGACCGACGTGCACGCGCGCGACATCGTCGAATGCCTCTGGAGCGAGCAGGTCGAGTCCGTGGGCAACTTCATCTGGCAGCAGCAACTGCGCTACTACTGGGACGCAGCCGCGGACGACGTGCTCATCCGGCACTCGGACTCGGTCATCGCGTACGGCTACGAGTACATGGGCGCGACGTCGCGACTCGTGATCACGCCGCTCACGGACCGGTGCTGGATGACGCTCACGGGCGCGTACGGACTCAAGCTCGGCGCGGCGCCTGCTGGACCCGCGGGCACGGGTAAGACCGAGAGCAGCAAGGACCTCGCGAAGGCCATGGCGATCCAGTGCGTCGTGTTCAACTGCAGCGACCAGATTGACTACAAGATGATGGGGAAGCTCTTCCGGGGCCTCGCGCAGGCTGGCAACTGGACGTGCCTCGACGAGTTTAACCGCATCGACATCGAGGTGCTGTCCGTCGTTGCGCAGCAGCTGCTCATCCTGC
The DNA here is from genome assembly GCA_008271595.1 of [Pythium] brassicae (nom. inval.). Lineage (NCBI taxonomy): Eukaryota > Oomycota > Peronosporomycetes > Pythiales > Pythiaceae > Globisporangium > [Pythium] brassicae (nom. inval.). The sequence continues at coordinate 30,525 of SMMQ01002014.1, read as the reverse complement.
GCGAGGGTCGGCTCGAGGGCAAGGAGCACCTGAACTTCATGGGCATCGAGATCCTGCTCAAGGACCACCACGTGATCGTGACGATGAACCCGGGCTATGCCGGGCGAACGGAGCTCCCGGACAACCTCAAGGTCTGCTTCCGGCCCGTGTCCATGATGGTCCCGGACTACGCGCTCATCGCCGAGATCATGCTCTTCGCCGAGGGCTTCTCGGACGCGCGCACGCTCTCGCGCAAGATGTGCAAGCTCTACATCCTCTGCAGCGAGCAACTCTCGCAGCAGCCGCACTACGACTACGGCCTGCGCGCCGTCAAGTCCGTGCTCGTCATGGCCGGCGCGCTCAAGCGCGCGCAGCCGGCGGTCGGCGAAGACGTGACGCTCATCCGCGCGCTGCGCGACAGCAACATCCCCAAGTTCCTCGCCGACGACCTCCCGCTCTTCCACGCGATCGTGCTCGACCTCTTCCCGGGTACGGCCATCCCGCCGCACGACTATGGCGAGCTCCAGGCGGGCCTCGAGGCCGCGATCGCCGCGGCCGGCCTCCAGCCCGTGCCCACGTACATCACCAAGGTCATCCAGCTCTTCGACATCTTCAACGTGCGCTTCGGTGGCACGCTCGTCGGCCCCACGGGCGCCGGCAAGTCCGCGTGCTACCGCACGCTGCAGGCCACGATGACAGCGCTGCGCGCTCAGGGCGCCGCGAACCCCGTGTACCAGACCGTGCACGCGCGCGTGCTCAACCCCAAGTGCATCTCCATGGGCGAGCTCTACGGCGAGTTCAACGACGCGACGCAGGAGTGGCACGACGGCCTCGCGTCCACGATCATGCGCGAGGCCGTGGCGGACGAGACGCCGGACATCAAGTGGACCGTCTTCGACGGGCCCATCGACGCGCTCTGGATCGAGAACATGAACACCGTGCTGGACGACAACATGACGCTCTGCCTCGCGAACGGCGAGCGCATCAAGCTCAAGAGCGAGATGAAGATGCTCTTCGAGGTCATGGACCTCGCGGTCGC
>SMMQ01002014.1:0-16896 GCA_008271595.1 [Pythium] brassicae (nom. inval.) | reverse complement strand
GAAGCCCCCCAGCGCTTCTCTCTCTCTCTCTCGCCCCCCCCCCCACCCTGCCAACCTTCACTCCCTGAACGGCGCGGCTCACACAGCATGGCAGACTCGACCGCCCCCGCCGCCCCTCCGTCGTCCTCGGACGGCGGCGACTCGTCCGCGTCCGTCTGGGTGCCGCACGACGAGCGCGTGTGGATGCGCGCCGTCGTGCTGCGCAAGCTCGACGACGGGCAGCGCGCCGAGGTGCGGCTGCAGGCCGCGGGTGACGACGGCGCCGACTACCACAAGGACGACGGGCTCGTCAAGGTCGTCAACATCCGCGACATCTCGCGGCTCGCCGGTGCGTTTGCGTCTGCGTGTGTGATAGTGAGAGAAAGTGAGCGAGAGAGAATGGGAGCGCCGCATGACTGACGCGGAACACGGCGCGGCAGGCGAAATGTCGGACCAGGCGATGCCGATCTGCAACACGTTCACGCCCTCGGGCGTGCACGACATGTGCACGCTCAACCACCTGCACGAGCCCGCGGTGCTGCGCAACCTGGAGCTCCGCTTCGCGCAGCGCATGCCGTACACTTACACGGGGCAGATTTGCATCGCGGTGAACCCGTACCAGTGGCTCGACCTCTACGGGCCGGTGCGTACTGGCAGCAGCAGCGGCGGCTGCTTGTGTGTGTTTGTGTATGAGGTCATGAATGGTTTACTCATCACATATCGCTTGCTCCCCACAGAACCTCTACCGCCAGTACCTCGAGCAGCCGCGCGAGTCGCTCGACCCGCACCCGTTCGCGCTCTCGGCCTCGTCGTACATGGACATGAAGCGCACGCAGATGGACCAGTCGATCCTCGTGAGCGGTGAGTCCGGCGCCGGCAAGACCGAGACCGTCAAGATCATGATGAACCACCTCGCGTCGATCTCGGGCGGCGGCGAGCGCGGCACGGTCGTGATCGACCAGGTGCTCAAGTCGAATCCGCTGCTCGAGTCGTTCGGGAACGCCAAGACGAAGCGCAACGACAACAGCAGCCGCTTTGGCAAGTTCGCGCAGCTCCAGTTCGACGCGCTCGGGTCGCTCGTGGGCGCGCGGTGCGAGACGTACCTGCTCGAGAAGAGCCGCGTCGTGGGCCAGACCGTGGGCGAGCGCAACTACCACGTCTTCTACCAGATCTTCCGCCTCGCGGACAGCCGCAAGCGCGAGCTGCGCCTCGACGGTGACGAGGCGAGCTACAAGTATGTGCGCGCCGGCGCGCACGCCGAGCTCACGGGCATCGACGACGACCAGTGCCTCAAGGAGACGCAGGAGGCAATGGACATCATCGGCATCACGACCGCGGAGCAGAACGCGATCTTCGAGATCGTCGCGGCGATCCTGAACCTGGGCGAGGCCCACTTCGTGCAGAGCGGCTCGGAGGAGAAGTGCCACGTCGAGAACGCCGAGATCGTGGAGAATGTCGCCCACCTCGTGCGCACGGACGTCGGCGCGCTGAGCAGCGTGCTGCTCGAGCGCTCGATCACGGCTGGCTCCGAGTCGTACACGATCCCGCTCAACAGCGAGCAGGCGACGGACCTGCGCGACGCGCTCGCGAAGGGCATCTACACGCAGCTCTTCGACTGGCTCGTGGCCCGGGTCAACAAGGCGATCTGCTCGACGCGCAGCGTGCCGACGCACATCGGGCTGCTCGACATCTTTGGCTTCGAGTCGTTCGAGACGAACGGCTTTGAGCAGCTCTGCATCAACTACGCGAACGAGAAGCTCCAGCAGAAGTTCAACAGCGACGTCTTCAAGACGGTGCAGCAGGAGTACATCGAGGAGGACATCCCGCTCGCGCTCGTGACGTTCGAGGACAACCAGCCGATCCTGGACCTGATCGAGGGCCGCATGGGCATCGTGAGCCTGCTGAACGAGGAGGTGCTGCGCCCGCAGGCGAGCGACCAGACGTTCGTGAGCAAGGTCGCGGACGCGTTCGGGGACCACCCGAACCTCGAGAAGAGCAAGTTCAACCAGATCACGTTCACTATCCGCCACTACGCCGGCGACGTGGCGTACAACGGCACGGGCTTCCTCGAGAAGAACAAGGATACGCTGCCGACGGACATGGCGCAGTTGCTCCAGGGCAGCTCGAGCAAGGAGATCGCCGACATCTTCACGCCGCAGGAGCCCGTGACGGAGCGCAAGAACGGCTCCGCGGCGCGCGCAGTCCGCGGCAAGCAGGGCCGCCAGCAGAAGGGCTTCCTCGTGGGTAACACGATCGCCGGCGGCTTCCGCAAGCAGCTCGGCGAGCTCATGGAGACGATCAACAAGACGTCGTCGCAGTACGTGCGCTGCATCAAGCCGAACGCAAACAAGAGCCCGGGCGAGTTCGACCGCATGATGATCGTCGAGCAGCTGCGCTGCGCCGGCGTGATCGCCGCGATCCGCATCAGCCGCGCGGCGTTCCCGAACCGCCTGCCGCTCTCGGACTTCCAGTCGCGGTTCCAGATCATCTGCCCGTCGAGCCTTCGCGACGCGTCGCCGTCCGACATGGTCGTCGGGCTGCTCAAGGAGCTGCTGCCGGAGGCCGCGGCGAGCACGAAGAACAACAAGTTTGCGGTCGGCAAGACCAAGGTGTACTTTAGCTCGGGCCTGCTGCAGAAGCTCGAGGACCGCCGGAACGCAATCCTCAAGGACCACGCGATCATGATCCAGAAGACGATCCGTGGCCACACGCTCCGCAAGCGCTTTGTCGCGCTGCGCCTCGCGACCGTCAAGGTGCAGGCGTTCAGCCGCGCGGGCTTCGCCAAGATCCGCTACCAGAAGCTGCGCGCGGGCGTAATCAAGATCCAGGCGCGCACGCGCGGCCGCAAGCAGCGCGTCGTGTTTGCCGCGCTGGTGATCCGCGTGCGTCAGGAGCGGGAGGAGCTGGCGCGCAAGCTGGCGCGCGAGCGGGAGCTGGAGATGGCGCGCGAGTCGGAGCGCGAGCGCCAGCGTGCGCACGAGGAGGCGTTGGCGCTCGAGCGGGAGCGCCTGCAGCGCCAGAAGGAGATGGAGGCGCTGGCGGACCCCCAGCCGGTAAGCGTTGCTGCTGTCTGTGTGCTTGTGTGTGTGGCGGTGGACATGGTGCCTGGTTACTAAGGGGGACTTTGACGTAGGAGCCTGTGGAAGATGACTGGAGCGACGGCAGCGACAAGGAAGACCAAGGTATGTGTGTGCGCTGCGAAGACTGGAACAGTGCGTGCGTGTGTGCGTGTGACGCCGAGAGATTGCTGACGGCTACGCTCGCGCGTGTGTGTGTCTTGTAGGACCCGTGTCGCCCCGGACGCTCCGTGCGCTCACGGAAGCCGCCGGCAAGGTCGCGGAGGCCGAGTCGCTTGCGCGCGACGCCAAGATGGCGGCGGAGACGGCCCTGGAGCTAAACCGCGAGCTCGTGGCGCAGAACGACCGGCTCCGCGCGACGCTGTCGTCGAACGTGGCCGAGTACGCGGACGCGGAGCTGCTGCGCGAGAACGAGCGCCTAAAGCAGCAGGTGCTGCAGCTGCAGACCAAGCTCGTGCGGTCGCAGGAGGTGTCGCTCATCTCGGCGCGCGTCGTGGACAGCCGCATCACGTACCGCGAGGGGCGGCAGTTTGTCGAGTACAAGCTCCAGATCGAGACGAACACGCGCGGAACGCTGTACGTGTGGCACCGCTACAGCACGTTCCGGAACCTCGCGGCGACGCTGCAGACGAAGAACGGATACAAGCGCAAGGAGATCCCGGAGCTCCCGAACAAGCAGCTCTTTGGCAACTTTTCGGAGAAGATCATCCAGGAGCGCGTCGCGAAGCTCAACCAGTTCCTCGAGGCGGCCACGAACGCCGAGTACCTCCAGTGGGGGATCCGCGTCGACCAGGACACGTGCGTCTACAAGCGCCGCGTCAAGTCGGCGTCGTCGTCGCGCGACAGCATCGCGTCGTCAGCGTCGACCGCGAACTCGTCGCCGCGCGCGTCGTCGCGGCTGTCGATGAAGTCGTTCAGCTTCCGCCGCAACAGCAACGCCGGGAACTGAGCAGCGAGTGACAGAGGAACGGGTGGGGTGGGGGGAGGCCGAGTGTCGCCCCTCCCTGTTGGCTCAGCGAGCGTGCGTCGTGTGGCGTTTCTCGTCCGGGCCGAGCATTCGAGACGACAGACGCTGCCATCATCACAGTGGCGCGGAGAGCAAGTAGCAGCAGGTAGAGAGAGAGAGAGTGCGCAGCTCGCTGGGGGTGAAGGAAGGAAAGCAAGAAGACGAAGAAGGAGGAGGAGAAGCGGAGGGCGACAGAAGCCGCAGCAGCAGCAGCAGCAGCAGTACGACGATTTATTTCACGGATGAATGATAAAAGATGGTGTGTGTCTCGACAGTCCCGACACTGGTGGTGTCGGTGGTTTGCGTTTGAAACGGCATTGATGAATGAAGACGCGACCCTGTAACAGCACTGAGGGACTGCAGTGTGGCGTGCCATCCTGAGCTCCGAGCGGCAACCAGCGAGCGTGCACCAAAGCAAATGCTCAGCCAGCACGCTCATGTCGTGCTGCAGTCAATCAACCAATCTGCTTGTTTCGAATTGAGCCGTCGGTGATACCAGAAGATGTGCGTTCGCGAACGTGAATTCGCCATGCAATTCGCGACTCTCCACACACCCGACGGCTTGATCAACCAGTCAGCTCGTTGCGCAACAGCAGCAAGCGAAGAGATACAAGATCAGACTTTACTTATACTCAGCTCCTGGACACTTGCCTCATTCACTCATTTCCGGCTTTGGTGCGTTCACTTCGCCCCAAGCACGAGAGCTGAAGATCGTCCTTCCAGCGGGTCCATGAACTCCACCTCATACATTCGCCTCAAGCTGCTCCGTCGTCAGGCTGCCGACGCCATTCGCGGTGTGTGCGAGATCCCGCGTCTTAGCAGTGGTGATCCGGCGATCCGGCTCCTGAGTCGTTGTCGGCGAACTCCTTCAGCGCATCAAGCGCTCTGGACAGCGGCCACCGCTTCGCCGGGTCGAACGCAGTCATGCCCTCGACAAGCTCCCACTCGCGATCAGTGAAGGTGCCGTCCGGGCGAGGGTAGCTTTTGCTGTTGCGTATCGCCTCCATGATCTCGTCTTCCGACTTCATCCCCCAAGGAACATCATCTGTCTTCGCCTCGATGATGCTCATGCCGAGCGAGAACACGTCAGAGGTGAACGTCGGCCTTGCTGCTAGTCCTTGCGCAAGCAAGCACTCGGGCGCCTTCCATTGCAGCGCTTCCGGCTGCTCCGCCACGCTCTCGTCATTGGACAGCGATTGGATGTAGCTGAAGCCGAAGTCGCAGAGCTTCGCCACCCCGTCGTCGTCAACAACCAGGTTTTTGCACTTGATGTCCGCGTGAACAACGCGCTCGCTGTGGAGATACGCGAGTCCCTGCGCTGCCTGGTAGAAGAGCTGCCACAGCTTGCTCTTGTTCTCAGGCTTGACAAGATAGTCGCTAAAGTTGCCGGCTTTCGCGAGCTCCGAAATGAAGAACAGCGGCGAGCCCACGTGACAGGCTCCGAGCATCGTGACCACGTTTGCGTGCGTCAGCTTGTGCCAGATCCTTGTCTCCTTCAGGAACCGCTGTTGCGCGTCCCGTACGTCCACGAACAGCTGCTTCATACAGACGTCAGCTCCCTCGGCACCTCTCTTTGCCTTGTACACGTCTCCGAAGGACCCAAAGTCGAAGGGACCTTCTGCTCTCTCGATGTCGTCGCGCCGCACGAACCAGTCCTCGAGCTCCCAGACGACCACACTCTTCACTGCCTTGACTTTCGGGTCTTCGAACGCGCTCTTCAGCAACTCCCTGAACTCGTCCGAGTTGCTGTTGCTGTTGATCTCGAGGTGGATCTCGAGCAGCGCCTCCTCCACTTCGGCGGGTGAGAGTCCATGAACGATGGCGCCGCTCGGCTTGATGATTTCCTCCTCCAAACGAACGCGCTGCTTCTCGATGTCTGCAGTCTCGTGCTCCTTCCATTCGTTCATCTCTGGAGCGTCGTCGAGCTCTGCGAACTGGAACACCGTGTCGATCGTCGAGTGCAGACGTCTGACGCCCTCACGCACAAATCGGCTCGCAGCGATGCGCTGCAGCGCCTTCTTCTTGGAATACTTGTTGATAAACTGCAGGACATCCGTGGTCGCCGTGTTGATGCGCGCCGCCAGCTCGGAGCTCTTACTGGACCCCGTTGAACTGATATCCTTCACTGCATGGTGGAGGAAGAGCAGTCGAGCGAGCAAACGGCTGGCGAGTGGCTCACTCTCGAGTATGTCGAGCATTGCGTTTTTGACGGTCTCGATTTCCATGGCGATCTGAAGCGTCGACGCTGCCCGCAACTGCGTGTCGATGCCTTGAGACGTGTCGATCACGTGAAGCCTACGGGTATTTGAGAGCGTGCGGTCGCTTGGATCTTGGAGATTAGATCTTGGAGCTTGGAGCTTGGAGCTTGGAGCTTTGAGCTTGGAGCTTGGAGCTTGGAGCTTGGAGCTTGGCGCAGCTTTGACAGACCGCTCGGAGAAGTGCGAGGGTGGACGCAAACGTAAAAATGAGGTCTCTAATACTGTAGTTCGATGCCGACTTCGCAAGTCTCAAGAACTGGGGCGAGTTTACAGATCCACACCCTGACAAATGGTGGTTTTCCATTATTGACCCCACCCCCTCCCTTCATGATGAAAATGCGAATTAATCATACAAATTAATGTACTAGTGTCTAGAATCTCTCATATCAAAAGATCCGGATAAACAAATGCCAGGCGCCAGGCGTTATAAAGCAAAAAAGCTCACAACGAGAGGAGCATGTGCGCAGCCAGCGGAGCCAGCTGTTATTGGTGGACATTGATGTTCACATTAATATTGATGTGTGCTCGTTCATCAAATACAACCGAGACTTCGCTTGCCAACTCCCGTGCAAACCGCTGATAGAATTGGAGACAAAGGAGGCGAGTCCTTCGAGCAAGACGACACCGACTTCCAGGCGACCCGTTGTTGCCCTCGTTTTTGTTTTTGTTTTCGTTGTCGTTGTCGTTGTCGTTGTCGTTGTCGTTGTCGTTGTCGTTGTCGTTGTCGTTGTCGTTGTCGTTGTCGTTGTCGTTGTCGTTGTCGTTGTCGTTGTCGTTGTCGTTGTGTCTGTCGGCGTCCTCGCGGGTTGTGGGCGTCGCAACCAGAAACGTCGTTGATGCAACTTGCCTTAAATGCTCTTGGCGCCTTGATGACACACTTCACCACGATCTCGGACTTGTTGTCGAACAGGCAAGTGCCATCTTGGCGGCAATCTAAATTCTGGACGGTCGACCTTCACCATCCGGGTCATCGCTGGCGCAGTCGACACGCAGACTGGTACAGTCAACCAAATAGCTTTGCACTGTTTTTTGTGACTCCTTGTAATCAATTTCCCGCCCCCAAAAAACTTTCTCAATACGTATTGCTCCAATTGCGCCGAAACATTAGGGGAAGTTAAAGCGTTACCGTGAGGCGTGGACGCAGCAGTTTGCAACCTTCAAAGGCGCCATACCGCAGGGAAAAGCGTTTATTACATTTTTGTTAATAACAATTTTTAAATGACCTGAATTTGATTAAGTTTAATGTGACTGTAATGTCCTCTTTTTCAAGTGCTTCACATCCTGAATCCTGAAATCAATATTAATTTTAACTCAGTCATTTATTGAACAATAATTTAATCAAGACAAAATCGGCATGCGCAAAGTTTTTTGAAGGGCAAAATGTCAGCAACAGTCTGTAACTCCTCTCAAACTCGATGTGAACGGAAATCGCGTTGACAGATTTGCTCTGGCCTGGTAATTCTATGTTTACCAAAGCATACAAATTGGTAAACATAGACTTAAAAGTCTAAAATTGGTTATATGCGGTCAGAAAAAGTAAACGTGCGCAAAGCTATCTGGTTGGCTGTATCTATCTGCTTGAATAATAACAAACCGCACATAGTTGACCAACAATTCGGATGTTCAGCCCGAACGCGAGACATCCCTTTAAAAGCGAGTGCCCACTTTTCTATCTCATTACACGTTCCGACGTTTCATACTGCATTTGTGTACAGGCCACCCCTGGAACGAAGGTGTACAAAAGTTGGGTTCGCTAGTTTGAACGGAATGTTCAAAACGACGGAAGTCAACTTCCGTGGATTTGAACATTCGGTTCATTTGAAATAAGCGAACAGAAGTTTCACACCGCGCCACACCACCCAGCGAACAGTTCGGATTTTGGCGATTTGATTGGTCAATATGACAGGATCTTGCCATTGGCGCAAAATCACACGAGATCTTGTGCAGGCACACAAAGTGCAAAGTCCAAGTTTGAGATGATGTCAGAGAAGGAGGCAAGACGTCGGCGGTGAGATCGTGGTGCATGGTCACCAAATACCCACATCTCAAGAGCTCTTGAGCGCGCGCCTCGGTGGTGCCGACTCCGCGCTGGTGTCGAGGCGATCCTCGCGCAGTTTCGGTCTCAAGCTGGAGAGATGCTGAAAGCTCAACTCGAGCAGCCCAAGCACCAGTCCGTCAACCGCGACGATGTCCTCGCCATCTTCAAGGCGTATGGCGACGCCCAAATAACCTTTCAACAGAACACAGCGCGGCGTCTCCAGTCGGCTCTCGAGCAGAGCCACGCAGAGAACTCGCGCGCGTTTGTTAATCTCGTTGATGAGCGTGTGACAGGAATAAAGCGCGAGATTGAGGACAGCGTCAGCCGAGCGCTTGAAACTGTTGGCGTCAGCACCCTCGCTAATGTCGAAGAAGCGGCGGTCGCGAGTCCGACGGACTTTGCGAGCGAGACTCACAGCAATCTCGACGCTGGAGTCAAGTCGGCACGGATGAAGGCTCGAGCGGAGGCCGACGACGATTTGCAGAACAAGCTGACAGAAGGCTTGAAAGAGGCGGAGAAGCATATCAACACTGTGCTGTCGCGTCTCGACTCAGCAAAGGCAAGCGATGGCCTCGCTGTCGTCGACGCAGCCCAGTCGATGATGAGCAGCCTTGAGGACTAAGCCGAGAGCAAAGTCCAGGTCGCGATAGAAGGCGCGCTCAAGAATCAAATGGACTTGGCTATGAGCGACACAAAGGCGCACCACCAGAAGCATTTCCGTCATCTCTTGGAGGGCTACGTCAAGAGCACCCTGGCGGACGTGCAGACAACGGCGGAGAACGCGGCGGAGGTGACAGCGATAAAGTCGCCATCAAGCTGAAGCGTGCAACAGAGGGCATCCTGCAGACGACTCTCAACAAGAAGCTAGCTGAGATCGCGCACGACGCGTCTATCGCGGGGTCAGGCGGAGCAAACGATGTTTCGAGCGCGATCGTCGCGATGCGGACGCGCGTGTACACTGCTGTACACCATTCTTTGCTCGAGTGTTGGTGGGTCCAAATGAAGTGTTGGGGATATGACTCAAGTATTGCAGAGATTGGGTGTTACATCTTGTAGATCAACTAGATAAATGGTGGGTTTTGTCCACAGATCTTGCTTTCTACTAGAAAAAAGCAGCGATTTGATTATGTGTGCTTGTTTGGGCATTGGTTTTGCCCACCTGTGCGAGCAGAGCCGTTGCGATCGTCCACCAAGTTCAATCGAGAGAGACAAAAAGTCAAGCTACTCAGACGCCTCTCTACGAAATCTTCCTCCTCTTCGAACCGCGGCCAAGGCAGAAACTGCTACTCGTCGAGGGAGCTCCTCCCGCAGCCGTCACACGAGACACAAGCTCCGCAGGCACCGTGCTTGCCGCACCTCCCGCGAGTGCCTCGAGCGCCGAGCTTCCATCACTTCCAGCGACCGCCAGGCGCGCTGTGCTTGCCTCACTTCGCTCAGGGCCGAGCGAGACGTGCTCGCTATGCTCCCCGATTTTGGCTCGTACGCTGTAGGCGCCCCTCTCTCAATACGCGGCTAGGTCGCCACGCTTGCAACAGACGCTACTGTTGCAACCTCACTCGGTACACATTCGTTGGTTGAAGCAAGCACCTGGCACACGACACTTGGAGAACGGTCATCGCTCGCGGCACGGTTGAGACTTACAGAACGCGTGTCACCCTCGTCACGTGCGTCGCATGCAGCAGTCGCCACCCCTCCTGCTCTCGCCGGGCGGCCTCGCTTGCAGCAGTCGCCTCCCTTGCCAAGCTCACCGCGCGCGCCTCGCCTGTAGCACTCGCGTCTCTCGTCACTCGCGCCGTACACGCCTCGCTTGGAGGAGTCCCTCGCACGCCTGTTGACTGTCCTTTCGGCGTTTCTTGTATCTCTTCGTGACCACGCTGCGCATGGCACTGCGGTTCTCCACAGACTTAGGGATAGACTTCCCGCAGTCGGACACGTCGTGTCAAACATCGAAGCACGAAGGAGTGTCGACAGCGGGGTCAACTGGTGCCTTGTAAAGCCATAACTTGGTGAAGCCGTGCAAACAGTGCTCGCAAAGCCATGCGGTCTGGGCAGCGCTCTGTCCGACGCCCGGGCGCATGAGCAAACACACATTCCATGTGCGCGTGGGGCGTTTTCGCGCGGGTCGGTCTCCGCGCCAGTCGTCGGCAATCATGGGCTTGTGCTATCCCGTCCGCCGCCTTGGTTTCGCCAACGGGGTGCCTGATCTGCTGAGCGGAGCGGCGTCGTAGAAGTCCGCTGCGCAGAGTTCTCGAGCTGCGTTTGCAGAACCGTCATGAACTCGCTGCGAGCCATGGGCTTCTCTCGCGCCTCCCACCGGCAGACCAAGTGAGTGACGAATGCGTTGACGACGATCAAGTTCACGAGTCCAAAGAACAGACTCTTGTAACACTTCCCGGATCTGTTTGTAGTTGGATACTGTATCTCCGGAGCCGAAGTTGATCATGACGGTCGACGCCTCCCATTATCTCGTGGTAGTCGCACACAACTTTGGGGTGCCGCACGACTTCGATTGTAGCGCCTTGACGCCGGCCAACACTCGGTTTTGACTGACGGCAGCTCCTGTAGCAAGAAAATGTACTGGGCGTGTAACGGGGAATGTGGTCCCGTTACTTTCATAGGCCACATTTGAGTCCACTTGAAGCAAAAGTATCCTTATGGTTATTTTGAGGTTATTCAGCGAGGCACACCACGAGATACTTCGTTACCTTCGCTAACGATTGAGCCTCTGCTTGAAAGAGTACGAGCTCTGGATGCTGGGATCGAGTCCCCAGAAAAAGTTACCTCGGTTAAGTTCAATATTTTTGGATTTCAGATTTTGGTGTAGAAATGTTGTACAAATTTTACTTTTTCAAATGATACTTTTACCAGCCTCTAAACTCATCTAGAAGGCATTCAAACCATGTCTAATTTGGAGGGTACTCAACACATCACAAATTGATTTACAAATTTGCTTTTTGGTTTTTCTCGGATTTGCGTTTCGAGTACGTATTTTTTCCTCTGACTTTGAAGGCCTCTAGCAAAAAACCTCTTAAAAGCCATAAGGATACTTTTGCTCCAAGTAGGCTCATTTGAGAGATCTGGTACTATATATACCGAAATAATGAGGACCACTAAAAATGACTCAAACCTGGCCAATGTCATATGATCAGTTTTGGTCGGAATAAGATGTCTTGTAAACAATTAATTACAAGCGGAAACTTGCGTCAGGTCAAAAGACCAGTCGTGAGTTTGATCAGTTCATCAGACCAGTAGTACCAACGCCAACGCCGCTCTCGCCAGCCCGCACGGCGATGTCGTTCCCACCTACTTCCCCGCCGCCACCTTCCCAGCCACCGTTTCCCCCGTCACTGCCTCGCCCAAGGGAGCTAAAGCGCCCCATATCCGCACGCCAGGAGGAGGCGCTCAGCACGCACCAGAGCGCCGCTTGTCGGCTGCCTGGGGGCGGGAGGAAGGTCGTCGGCAAGGATAGGCAGTAGGAGCCCCAGAACATCGTTCTGTTTAAGCGGTCTGAGCAGCGCCGCGCCACTAGGTGTGCCGGTTCGCGTCGAGACTTGTTTGATCATTGCATGAGAATCCAAGCATCACAGCGAACACAGTACTTCGATCTATGCTCGCCCACTATCACGACTTAAGCGAGTGCAATAGCTGGGATGAGGTTGCGTGCGCGTCGACTTGCTCGCGGAGATCGACACGCAAATCCACTGCCACTACCTCCATCACCCGTCCCTATCGACTGCTCATGTATTCTCCAGCACCTGCTCGACGAGTTTGGCGATCTGGCGGTCGTTGATGAATAAAACATTACTAAATGTATTCTGCTCAGTTATTTCACTATGGTATCCTTTCAAATTAATGTTGCGCGTGTTGCACAAATAGCAATAATTAAATCAAGTGGTCCTCACTATTTCGGTATATACAGTACTTTAGGCGTACTTACGCGGGTAGGTACGATTGAAGTTACAGTAGGTCAGTGCGTGGGTCACAATTGTGACTCGCGCTGTGTGCCAGACGCTCATTGGCTGAGATGGTATTCGCAGTATCATTTCAGCCAATATGATTTTCGACGCTACATTTTTAACGCTATAACAAAGCAGAGTTCAATTTGCCTTCTGTCCCAGATGCTTCCTCCCCCGGCTGCTTGGGAAGCAGCTTGCCCGTTACAGTGCGGTTGTCAAGACAGCTCAGAGCCACCATCGCTGGTACGTCCACCGACCTCGACAGCATGAAGGAACCTCTGGTCGCGTTCTTTGGCCTGGTTTTGCGTTTGTCGACCGCGTTGGCGCAGTAGCCGATTCGGTTGGTGAGCGCCGCGCCCGCTGCGTACAGCCGCATACCCAACAGCTGAACGAAGAGCGCCACAGAAGTGTAGTATCTGTCGACTGCGACGACCCTTCACTTCTGCGGCGCTCCGTCCAGCACGCACACCATGTTGCGAATGACGGCCGCTGGGCCCGCCTTCGTGTCGAACGGAGCCGCTGAGGTAGACCGCCGCTGCGCCCCAAGGTACAACTCGAACCGACAAGATGTGGTCGCAAGCTTGTTGGTTGTTTGTGTGTGGTCTTGTTCTCTACGAGGTAGCAAAGAGAGCCGCACAGATTTTGCCTCACCGATGGCAGTAGCCCGTCATGCTGTCGCAAGTCATGAACAGCTTGGGGCCCCATCGGTGAGGCCTGTCAGGCATGTAGGTTCGTGTGGTGTTACGCTTGGATGTGTAAGGTAGTACACCCTCATTGAACGAGAACCGCGAGCTGATTCGCCATGCCGAGACGAAAGTCTAGTGCAGTACTCGCATCACGCGCTGAATCTTCCATGCCTTGTCAGCAACGACGCCACGCGTGGTGTTGTCGACAAAGTACAAGTTGCGCATCAGCTCCGTGAACGGGTTGCGGCTCATGTAGCGCCCGAACATCCCAAGCGGCAGCGCGCCGTCGGTCGAGAGAGCCCAGCAAAGGCGAACGTGGCGTACTTAGGGGCAGAGTACGTTGGCAATCAGCAGGCCCACAGCCGCGCAGATCTTGTGAGGCTCGAACGGCGCCTCGCGTCGAAGTCGCGCGTGTATCTCGCGCACTTGCTCGATCACTTGCATACGTTCATTCTCTCTGCGCTTCTTTTTCTTCGCCTTGAGCTCTTTTGCACGCTTGTCGAGCGTCTGTAGTCGGTAGCGGCTCGTCTTCTCACAGATCTCCACCCACAGCCCTTTCGGGAAGAAGATGAAGAAGAGCGAGAGCGGCGAGGATGCGCCGCAGCAAGTGCCGATCGTCGGACGCGCTTCGTCACGTGAGAGACCCGGGTACTCCTGCGTTGCCAGCTCGAAGAAGGCCACTGCGGGTTCCCATTTTCCACGTTCCTCAGCGCGTTCATGTCGACATTGCCATCGTCGACACGAAGGTAGCTGCCCATTGCTTCTACGAACGCCGCTGTGACGCGCTCGTAGTTGTCATTGTCATACGCAGCCTTGTCTTACTTGATGTCGCTGTCTGGGTCACTGGCATTGCCGCCGACCTCGCCCCCGCCAATGTCTTCGTCGCTTTCGGAGTCGATTGACGCGATGTCTTCGCCTTCCCCCAAAGCGTTGACATCCTCGCTCGAATGCGCTACATGAGCCGCGCGATTCGAGCGGCATGTGGCGTGTCTCCGCCATAATCCTCCTCCACTTCGACATCACGCAGCACAACGCCTGAGCTGCGAAAGTCGAGGGTGTCTTCGAGTTCGGCGCCGTTCTCAGCTATGACCTCACCTTCGTTCGTCTCCTTGTTTGCGCTGCCCCCTTTGACGAGGCAAAGAAGGCCGCGACCGACAGACGCTGCACGCCCGGCGGGTCGCGTTGATCTCCAAACGGGTACTGCAGGGTTGGAGTGGTGGTCGACGCCCATCGCGTCTTGCTCGACGACATCGATGACGTCTTGCATATCATGCTCGACGACGTCGATGATATCTTGCTCTTCGCGTTCGTCGACGTCGATGACGTCGTGCTCATTGCCGGCGTTGTTGGTGGCGTCGTGTTCGTTCTGGTCGTGCTCGTACGCAACGTCAACGTCAAAGTGCTCGCCGTCGTCAGCGACGTCTTGCTCCTGCACGTTAGTGGTCTCGGCGTCTTGCTCCTGCTCGCCGGCGACCTCTGAGTCGAGCTCATTGGCGAACTCGGCGTCGTGCTCGAGCACGCCCACAACGCCTAGCTCATCTTCTTTTTGGGCTGTAGCGTCACCAGTCGGGGTGTCTGGCGAAAGTGGTGGACGACATTTAGCGCGCTACGAGATCGCGCCTGCACCGGGACCGGATGACTGTGGCGTCACTGCGTGGCGACTGGACTCTGACGCTTCTGCGAGCCTCGCGGCGTTGTACTTCACCGGAGCCTCCTCGCCGGCGAAAAAATCGACGCCTTCCACCAGGTTCGGCGTCGTAGTCGGCCGTTTGTAGCGCCATCTCGCTTCCAGAACCGCCGCTTCACGTGCCAAAGCGCACTTGGCCGTCCAGCCCTTGTTGCGTAGCTGCGTCCACACATCCCTGATGTCACGCGTCTGTGATCGCTCCGCCCTCTTGCACACATTCGAAGCAGGTGTCCACTTACCGAAACTCGGAGGCGTTCGGCTGGTAGCGGCCACGACCACGGCCGCGGTTGCTGGCGTCTTCATCTCGTTCTCGAGGTCTCGGTCGGTGCTACGGCGCCGCAAGCCTGCTGGGGTCTACGTGGCTGACGTCGAATCGGCAAATGAGTGGCTTGCACGCGGCACAGCTGGCTCTGGGAGAAAGCCCTTTTTGTTTGCGTTTCACTTCGAAAGAGCGGCCTTGGCGTCCACCCTTTGGTATCCCTAGCCCTGGGATTGGAGTCACCACGATTTTCTAAAAAATGGGGTCACGAAGTATATGGGTTTCAGTATATGCTGGCTTTTTTCGAGCCAATTCCTTTTGTTGGCAAAACGAATCTTGTATAATACAAGATTGGATTTTCGTGTATCTTGTATTATACAAGATCGGTATTGGAGGTGTTTTAACACCTCCACAAGGCATATTTAAAAATATGCCTTGTGGTCACAAATGAGAACTGCGTGTATTGTGCTCTGAACCCTTCAACTTTGGGTGAGAGAGGAGGCGGTCCATTGAGCTTATCGTTTAGGAGTCCCTATTCGTATTCGCGTGTACTGATCAGTGGCTGATGTGAGTGTGCGTGCGAATGGGCGCGCAATGGCGGGCAAGCAAGGCGCGATGAGCGCTTAACCAGCGTGTTTTTATTGTGACCGTTCAAAACAAAGATATGATTGCTTTTGTCCAATCAGCGTGTCGAAATATGAAGGTTCATGTGTTGCTCCAATAAAAAACCGATTATTTTCCTTGGAGCAACATGAACATAAAAAAATGTTATGGTTCACTTGAGAAGGTTTACTGCGAGCGACAATTCTTATTGACGATCCTTCATTACGGGGGTGCCCCACGCACCCACCCACACCCATCATGACCAACAGATGCGAATTTTCAGTCAGAACGCGTTTTGAACAGTACCTGGAAAATGGGTGGAACACATTACATTCGCGCCCTTGCCTTGCAACGGCATTACAACCCGTTGTGGCGAGTCGCCACTAGTGACGCCTGCGTGCAATTTCAAGCAATGTTCAATTGCTTTTCACTGCTCGACTTGCGCCATTTGCGCATCTGTGCCACAGGAATGTCGCCGACACTCCTTTTTCTTCTTGCGGCACTCTCACCGCCAAGCGGACCAACACGCTGAGTTGAAGCTGATGGAGCCTTTCACCAGTTCATTTTTCAAGAGGACGACACGAAACGATGAGAGCGATACTTCATTTTACAAGAGGACGATATAATACATACTGCTGTCCGAGATGAGCTCTGAACACTGTCCGCAGAGCAAACAACATCATGTTCGTTTGCCCCACAGAAAAGACAGCAGTGGTTTATTGGTTTATCGGGGGGTTTAAAAAGATCTGTGATTTTTAGCCAATCAAAACGGCTCGTGTGGATGCTTCCACGTCGGAACGTGTTTGGGAACGTGTGACATTGGACTGGGCACTTGAAGTGCTGCCACCTGTTTGCGTGTTCAACTGCTTTTCACTGGACGACTGACGGAGTTGCCCCAAAACTCACACCGGCGCTGCAAGAGCGCCGGGCAATCTCAGTACCGCCTTTTGCGCTTGCTGCACTCTCGCCGCGAAGAGCGCCTTACATGCTGACGCCGCTGAGATCGACGCCGACGCCCTTCACTCCCTTTTGACAAGCTTCACGACCAAACGTCTTGCCGTTCTGCTACGGACGACAACGCTGTCAGGGGCCGAGTCGTTAAGTTGGTCGAAGAGAACGATATCTTCCTTCCTCCTGTCAGGGGTGCGCGTTTGGTGGGGGTTTGCCCCACCGAAGGCCGGAGAGTCAGCACTGATCTTCGGCGGGGCGCCTGCATGCGTGGGTATCGACGGGTCGTCGTGTCACGTGCGCCGCGCAGCCAGCGGAGCCAGCTGTTATTGGTGGACATTGATGTTCACATTAATATTGATGTGTGCTCGTTCATCAAATACAACCGAGACTTCGCTT
>SMMQ01002013.1:0-19960 GCA_008271595.1 [Pythium] brassicae (nom. inval.) | reverse complement strand
GCTGCTGCTGCTGTGGGAACTGCATGGGGAACCCGCCGCCGCCGCCGTACTGCGCTGCGTTCAGCGGCGCCTGCTGCTGCCCCATCATCATCATCGGCAGGTTCACGGGCTGCGGCGGCCGCACGAGCTGCTGCGGCTGCTGCTGCGCACCCATGGCCATTGGGTTCACCATGTTGTACTGCTGCTGCTGCGCGAACGTCGGTGCGACGACGTACCCACCAGCGGCGGTCGCTGGCGCCATTGTGGGGTTCGTCGTCATCATCATTCCCATCGGAGCCGGGGCCATGCCGCCCTGGAAGAACGGCGTGGGCTGCGGAGGCACAGGCGGAGTTTGCTGCTGCTGTGGTTGAGAGAACACGCTTTGAGCCTGCTGCTGCTGCTGCATGCCAACCGCCGCTGTGGGCTGCGGCGACGGCGCCAAGTCGTCGAACGAGATCATGTTGAGCGCCTCAAAGTCGCGCGCCTCCCGCTGCCGCTTCTCCTCCTCGCGGTGCTCACGCGCGACCTCCGCGGCGTCGGCCGCGATGCTCAGCTGGATCTCCTGCAGCCAGTTCCCGCGCTCGGCGTCCGAGCCGACAGCGAGCAAGTGACCGCCAGCGACGCCCGGCACCTGCACGCGGAAGCCGAACGCGCCGCCCTTGGGCGCGTCCGCAAACGAAGCCGCCGCGACGCCCACCTCATGGTTCACCGGCACGATGATCTGCGGCATCCGGGCCGCCGCGTGCTCGTACAGCAGCAATGCCTCCGGGCGCAGGATCGCGTACATCTTGACCCACGCGACGCCGCTCTTGTTGCGGTGCATGGGCCCGCGCAGCACGCTCGCCTTCATTGCGACGACCTGCTTGACGCTGCACGCTGCGTATTGCATGCCGTTGAGCTGGCGCGCGTCCTTGGTCATGAACGGCTGCTCGGCCACGTCCGGCGCCTGCGACGCTAGGTCGACCTCCTCGATCGCTGCCTGCAGCGCCATCCACTCGGCGGGCGGCAGCAGCCGGTACGCGCCGCCGTACATCTGCGGGATGGCGTCCAGCGGCAGGAAGTGACGCAGCTCGCTGGCGCTCGGCAGCACGTGGATGCGCTGCCGAGTGCGCTCGGACGCGACGTGCGCGAGCAGGTGCGACAACGCGCGCGTGAGCGCGGTGCCGTTGACCAGCAGCACGTGGCGCACGCACTCGGGGTACCAGCTCTTCACGAGCTGCAGCACGTCCGTGACGATCTTGGCCTCGAGGTTCCCGGCGGCGCACCGGTCGAGGTCGATGATCACCGCGACGCCGTCCGCGCCGCTCTCCTCCATCGCCTCGACCGCCAGGTCCATCAAATACACGCAAAGCCGACGCGTGTCCTCGAGCGAGCTCGAGCCGTCCGCGGCCCCCACGCCCTGCCGCTGCAGCTTGTCCTCCGCGAAGCTCGGCTTGAAGAAGCGCAGCTGGAGCAGCAGCGTCGGCGCGGGCTCGAGCAGGTGCGCGTAACCCTTGCGCAGCTCGGCCTGCAGCGGCCCGAGCCCGACGTTCAGCGTGTCGTAGCACATGCGCGCGCGCGCCGCGTGCTTCTCGCGCAGCTGCAGCGCCGCGCGCATCACGTCTCCGTGGCAGCGGCGCAGCGTGCGGTGCAGCTCGGCCGAGGTGAAGGCGCCGGGCAGCGCCACTGCGCTCTCGAGAGCGTCTATGGCTGTGGCGTGGGCAGAGGGCGGAGGCGCGCCGCTTTCCCGGCTCAGCACGCTACCGCCCGCATAGCTCTGCGTATGGCCGCCGCCGTAGCCGGCGCTCATAGGCAGGGGTGGATATGTAGGCGGAGGGTGCGGCGATGAGGTGGTGGAGCTGAGGTTGTGCGTGTTGGTCGAGCGAGCAGTGACTGTTCGTGTTCTCTGTCTTTTGACTTCACTACCAAATCGAATCTCCAAAAAATCTACAGATGGGACCGACCAATGTGTGATAGTGAAAAAAGGAAGTGAGCTGGTTGATCATTGTGTTCCTTTTTATATTAAGATATTAAAGAGACAGTGAAAAGCACGTATGAACATTTTGCTCCTGGTTGGCTCGGAAGTGAAAGAGTCTCTCATAACGAATGACTAGATGTGAGAGTTATTTTCACAAGCGAGCCAACTTGGGGCAAAATGTTCATACGCACTTTTTCCTTGTGAGAACAAGTACTTCTTTTGAGAGGAGTCGACAACCTTGTGCATGATCAGGCGAATGAATCGAGAGTGGTACTCAAGGGGTAGGGCTAAAACAGACGGGCGCCTTCCATTTTTGGGCTAAAACTATACAACGTCAGAGTGAGATCAAATATTACAGGTTATTACAATCTAAAACTTGCCGAGAATGAAAAATTGAGCTTGAGCGTCCCGACAAATCTGCTGAAAAACGATTGACTTGTAACAAATGAATTTCTGTAAATACTGTACCACCAGTACTTGGAGTCGCATTGTTAGAAGTACACGTCGTGTGGCTCGCTCAGGTGCAAGGCAGACATCGATCCAGCACCAAGGGATGAACGCAGCTATATGGGCATTGACGTACCTAACGATCTCAGTGCGCATGGACTCGGTCCTCACCCTTCCACAAGTGACTGCATTTTGGACCCACTTGGTCCGCAGTCAGGTATTCTTGGCGGCGCTCGGCACCTGTCATCTCCATGCTTGGAACGCGAACGACTTGGACCCAGAACAGTTCATTCAGCTTGACGGCGCTGTGAACTCTCGCAAAGCGATTCTGCGCAGGTGTGACTCAGCCCAGCCCAGCTCGTGGCTCACGATGTCAGCAATCGACAGCCCAAGACCGTCGGCCCGCGTATGCCACGACATCGCGGTGGAGCTGTCGCCGCGTCGATTCTGCATCCTGTGGGTCGCCGCAATGCTCATTCGAGCCGCGTGCATTGTGTTTCTCGGCGCGACAACGCGTCTGTACTGGTTCATGGCGCACCCGTACATGAGCTACTACGCGGGTCTACTCAACCCGAACGTCGCGGGTCGATTCAAGTACTTTGGTGGCGTGTTCGCTGCCGTCGGTATGGCGCATACGTTCCGGTTTCTTCAAACGATCTACTACTCGCTACGACTCCGTGAGTTCGTTCTGAACGTCGACCACGTTCGAGCTTATGAAGAGAGCCATGAGGGGCTAGGCAAGGAGGAGGCTGTCGGTGCTTCTGACTGGACCCAAGCGTCCGACGGAACCAATCAGCACCGCAAGCTAAAGGCGCGCTCGAGTTCGATGCGGCGCGTGTCGGAGCTTCTGGTGCCAGTGATCATTCAGAAGAACGCCAAGGTCGGGTGGGCAAAGCTGTTCGCGCGCCGAGGGTTCTTCGGCGTCGAGAGCGACTTCTTCCACGCGCGCTTCCTCTTCCGCGAAGTGGTCGAGTACGTCTCACAGACCATTCAGGTGTACCGCTCGAGCATCCTGATCGCCAAGCCGTGGATCAACAAGCTGAATGTCGGCCTCATGGTGGTCAACTGCTGGTCGACGCCGATCCTGCAGCGCGCGTTCGAGCGCAATCCGGCGATCGAGCGCTTCCTGTGCCTCGCGCTCGACCTCGTGCTCGACATGGCCGCTTCGATGGGGATCCCGTTGATCATCTTCGTGCCGTACTACAATCGCTTTGAGTTCGAGGTATACAACTTCCGGCTTGAGAACCTGTACGACGACACGTGGTTCGCCAACATGGTCATGGAGAACCAGCAGATCTTCGCGCTCACGCAGCTCGACTTCATTCTCAAGATTGTCCCGCACCTGAGCATCTACAGCTGTTTGTCGAGCATCAGCGTGCTCGTGCGGCAGCACGGGACAAAGCGCTTGTTCGCAGGCACGAAGGTTCACACTGATACGAGCGTCCAGAACCTACGAAGCGTTCGAAGCACAAGAGGAGATCTGGCCATGAAAGCTGTCACGCCTGGCGCAACAACCCCGTCAATCCTTCTCGTACCGCCCCCACCTCTCGGCAACAAGATAGGGCGGTGGGGAATGCTCGTTTCGCACGTGAGTCTCGTCATGTGGGGACTCGCGATCCTCGTGCTGCACCTCCTCGCAACCTGGACGTCGCAGAGCTTGCACGTCCCGTCGTGCAAGCAGCCCACGCGGCCGTGGTTTGCGACAAAGTACTCGTGCTCTGTGCTCA
This sequence comes from [Pythium] brassicae (nom. inval.), assembly GCA_008271595.1. NCBI lineage: Eukaryota > Oomycota > Peronosporomycetes > Pythiales > Pythiaceae > Globisporangium > [Pythium] brassicae (nom. inval.). The sequence goes on along the minus strand of SMMQ01002013.1, from coordinate 15,850 downwards.
ATTTCAACTGCCACCGCAACGGCTCGACGGGCGTGAATGAGGATGCGTTCGACTTCTTGGAAGAAGACAGCGTGATGGCGCTGGCGATCAGCCATTGCCCCAAGCTGCGAATCCCCAGGTCCATCCGGCGCTTCCGAAACCTGCTGGGGATCGACATCTACAACTCGACGCTGCTGGAGTGGAGTGCGCACGCGTCCATCTCAGCGACAAGCCACCCCGCGCTGACGTACATCATCTTCGTCCGCGTGAACATGACGGAGCTTCCGCCAGGCGTCTTGCAGTCGCTCCCGAACACCGCGGTGGACGTTGAGATCTCCATATCGAACCTCACGTCGCTTCCGAGCGACCTGCACGAGCGATGGCACCCGATGGCGATCTTCTACGTCGAGCACACGCTCATCCGCGACTTCCCCAGCACGCTGTTGCAGCTCAGTGTCGACGACCTGTCGCTCATGGGCAATGCCATCGAAGCGATTCCCGAGTTCCCGGCGCACCACACGCCAAAGTTCGTCGCGCTCGCGATGTCGGGCAACCCGCTCCAGGCACTGCCTGAGAGCCTCGGGGACACGAGCGGCCTCGGCTTTCTCAGCATCGACGACACGCTGATCTCGAAGCTGCCCTCGTGGGTGGACAGCGTCCGGCAGAGCGCCACGACAATCCACGCCTTCAACACGCCGTTCTGCCTGAACAAGAGCCCGGACGAGCGCGAGCGCGACTTTGGCGCCGCTGCGGTGCTCACGTGCGCAGATACGAACACTCGACGCAGTGGCAAGTACCCTCTTGCTCTCATCACGCCGAATCGTCCTCTCTAGGTGAGCAACGCATGTGCGCTTGCGTCAGGATCAATGAGCATTGCTCTGGACTGCTGGAGGACTACTGTAGCCGTAGCTACCACACAGAGAATCGTTAACTGTTCATGAAGGAGACTCGCCTACCCAAGGCGCAGCACTTTTCAGACGCTCGAACGGGGCGCAGCGTGTTGGAACTTCCGGTCACGGTAGTCGGTGAGGTTGCGTGAGGTCCAGCGGGTACCTTCCTTCGCCTCGTGGGTCCAGCTCAGTGCACGTGGGCTTCTTCCCTCCAGTGGGCGTGTTAGCACCTGCGACAGCAGCAGCGCTTCCCATACCGTCGCTGTCATCCGCCGCCCTCGGGCACATGGTCGGGCTTGAGAGGTAGACGAGTTCGTTCACTTGAGTGTCGACCCAATTCGGAAGCGCTCCGAGCTTGGTGCCTTCCAGTCCCAGGAAGCTGATCGTCAGTGTCTCTGGTAGGCTCGGTGGCAGCGTTCGCAGCGGGTTGTGTGACAGCGCGAGTACATAGTAGCTCGACTGAGCCACAGCCAAGGCATCGATTTCCGTGATCTGGTTGCCGATCAGCGAGAGGTCGAAGACCTCGAGGTGCAAGAGCGTACTGGGGAACACGCGGATCTCCGACTTCTCCACGTACAGCACGCTCAGGCTATGCCAGTGCTCGTGCAAGTCGTCGGGCAGCGACGTCAGGTTTGTGAGGGAGATCTCGATGTCCTGGAGCATGTCGGGCAGAGAATCGAGCACGCCCTCGGGGAGCGCCGTCATGTTGACGAGGCACAAGAGAAGGTAGACCATCTTCTTGTGGATCGTCGCCGATATGGCGGCCTCTGCTGTCCACTGCACGATCGTCGAGTTATAGATCTCGATGCCGAGGAGGTTTGGAAAGCTGCGAATGGCCGGGGGGACGACCAGCGCTGGGCAGTGCGAGATAAGTAGAGACGACAGCGTGTGCTCGTCCAGAGAGTCGAACGAGTCGAGCGCTGGGCTCTCGACGCCGTGTCGGTAGCAGTTGAACTCGAACACCGAACAAGAGTACTTGGTGCTGAACCACGGGTGCATCGTTTGCTTGCAGCCGAGCGTCGAGATCCCATCGAGTCGCTGCAAGGACGCGAGGTGGATGGCGAAGATTGCCGTGCCGAGGCCCACGAACACAAGGCGAATCGCGACGTAGAAAAGCTTCCCCTTGGTAACGTGGACTCGTCCGGGCACAGCGCGAAGACGCGCCTCGGAGCTCTGAGTGTATGTGGCGATATCGGAATCCGGACCTGTGCGCGGCGCCACGACGGAGCTCCGTTTCGAGCTTCGCAAGACAAGATGTCCGATGATACGGAGGTTCAGGAGCGCACTGGCGTGGGGGACGAGCTTACTCCCGCAGTCCAACAGCGAGACCGCGAATATCGATTGGTTCTCCAGCACGAGGCTGCCGAACCCTTGGTCGTCATACAGGAGCTCCACGTCGAACGAGTACGCCTCCGTGTCGTACCTGTACAGGTACGGGATGAAGATCACGAGCGGAAGGATGATGCTGTACGAGATGTTCAGCAGCGCGTCGACAGCCAGGCAAGCAACGCGCTCGGCACTCGGGCGATTGCGCAGGAAGTAGTGCAGTAGCGGCGTTGCCCAGCAGAAGAGCGCGGCGATTGCGACGTAGCAGCGGTTGATCCATAAGCGGCTGATGAGGTGGCTCGAACGGTGCGCCTGGTACACCTGCGTCGCGATCTGCGTGACCTCCATGACAACGGAGATCCACGCAATGTGGCGGCTGTTGGCACCGAAGGCACCGTCGTCCGCGAAATACTGTCGCAAGGCAGCGGGAACCCACTGGCGGGTGCGCGGCGCCGCGACGCTAGGACTGACAACGATTGCGGCGCCAATGGCCGTTCTCGCGTTCCATGTGCGCAGCGCAGGCGGGTAGCCTTTGAGGTGCTTGCGCACAGCTCGTGGCGCCAGCAGGCCGAAAAGTAGCAGGACATGGAGAACTCCAAGTCCACCGAGCGCCGTGCCCACGAACTTGAAGTGTCGATCTTGCTTTGGGGCGAGGAGGTCGACGAAGTAGGTCAGATACGGGTGCTCCATGAACCAGTAGAGCCTCGCGCTGCCGATGAGGAACGCGGCGCATAGAGTGTGCGTCAGCATCAACGTCGCGTGCGCCGAGACATAGAGCCACCCCGAGAGCTCCAGCTGCGTGGACACCGGCAACTGGCGAGATGGTGCGTCACTGGCGGCTGCGCCGGCACTTGCGGACGTGACCGTCGCATTCGCCGACGTGCGATTTAAACGCGGCCCACCGACGTTCTTTGCCGCACATGTCTGCTGCATTGTGAGGTGCAAACCGACAACAAGAACAGCGAGCTCGTGTTGAATCCCAACTTCGTCGATGCGGGAGTTCGTGAATCTCACGGACATCCTTTCAGTTCGTTGATCAAAAGTAAAATTAGTCTGTTGCCGACATCGTTGAGCAAACATGCCCACGGCAGGAACGCCGAGCAAATGGGGGTGGGCGAGCTGGAAAAAGAGGGACAGGACGACGGGCACACCACCTTTCCAAGCTTGCCGAGTACTCGTACGAGACTACAGCGTAATGTCGCACAACGTAGAACTGAAGTAAGTACTCCCGCGTAATCGCACACCCGAACGTCGAGACCAGATTGGTTCTGGTAATAAACGACCGCTCTCCGGACCTCCGAGACGCCAGTGTGGTTGTCGGCATCGTCAGCGCGCTGCACTGGTGGCGAATGCTCGACATCCTCTGGTCATCGTTGCAAGCGAGAGAGCTCGTGCTCACGAATACGAGATCAGCTGCACGACTCGAGCGCCTACCAGCTTCAACACCATGACGTCAAGCCGCCACCAAGGGCCCCACCTCGCTCTCGTGCTTCACCGGCGGTGAATCTTGCTTCGTAAGGCACTCGGACAACTCCCGTGACTCCTGATCGGAAGCTCTCGAAGTCGAGCGCCGCGAGTTTCGCGCCGTGTTCACGGTCCGCGAAATCGCAGAAGTCGAGTCACTGACGTTCCAGGTGAAGCGCTCAAGCGAACTGCTTCCACACCCGTGGCTCAACTATCTTCTTGTCGCATCGTCGCCGCGAACTGCTGGTAATCTCCCGTCGTACAGCGCTCCCTTGGTCACCACTAAGGAGTTGAGCGGGTCGCTTGCCTCTTCGTCAAATCGATCTTCGTCATCAGCCCCTGCATGGCAATCTCGTTCGCGGTCTTCCTGTCGTACTACCGCGTGCTGCCACCAGTGACGCTGACGTTTCCAGTCGAGCTCCAGTTCAACTCGGTATGGTTCTCGAGACTCAGGACAGAGACTCGATTCCTCTTCTCGCTGTCCACCTCCAATATGATCTCCAAGCTGATTCTGCATCTCGGGATCTACGCGTCGCTGACTTCCGCCGTCGCGATGATTTGCCGACAAGGAGGCTGTGCATCAGTGCTTCTTTGCGTGGGGGCTCGCTGTGCTGGCAGTTCACATCCGATCTACTGTCAGGTATCAACCAGACGAGCAAGGGTGTAGTCTCACCGCAACACCCTAGTTCGCAGCTCAAGACCCGCGCTCCGTGTACAACTACAGTACGGTGGCATTAAGCGCCATCTCTCCAACGAAGCACGCACCGTGGTGCGCAACAGCCGCGTGGACGGCAGCTCCCAGACTGCATTGTGTGACAGAAGGGTTCCCATCCACAAGGGACAAATGGCAGGGCTTTCAGTGAACGCGGCGGCGGTGTGGCTATCGTACCGAAGTCCGTAATGTGCGCGTAGGACGTCGATAGCCAAGAGATCGCCGGGAATTGAAGTCTGTGCAGACTGAAAAGCGAGCGGGTGGTCAAACGAAGACATCGGAGATCAACAGTGAAGATGGTAGTGATTCACCCCGTTCAGGTGCTGGCTGTTGGGCGTGTCCATGCTGGAGATGGAAAGGCAAAGCAGGAACCGGCCCCTGCGTTGTTCGCGACAACTCCGACTCCGACGAGCGGTACGATGACTTCGCCGGCGACCGACACAGTTTCGGAGAAAGCGCGGTCGGGTCGACGCTCGGCCTCTCGCCAGACGACGCGACGATCACGTCTTCCAGGCGGCAGCAGAGCGTGAGCGTGAGCAGCGTCCAGCCGAGCAGGAACAGCACCACCACCGCCGCTTGCATGAGCGTCCGGATCGATCCCCATAGACTCGGTGCTGGGGGCTGCGCTGTAGCGCATCCGCTTGAAGCGACTCGCACCAGCCATACGCACCCGACTGCCGCCCACCCGATGCTCGCGAGACTCAGCGCCAGCAGCGCCGAGAACACCGCCAGTCTCCTTCGGCGTCGCGAGGACAACGACATCGCAGTACGCGGCGCTGCAGTCAGTGGCGGCAGCACTCTCTCTCCCCTTCTTCCTCCTCCTGGTGAGCTTGGCGTTGCATGTTCTGTGGCGGCAGCTGCTGGGCCTGGGGACGCGAGAGGCGACGATGACGACTCGCGCCTGCTGAGTGGGAGGCAGCAGAAGCCTGCAGTCTGCGCGAGCGCCGCGGCTACAAAGATCGCAGTGGCGCCTCCGAAGAACGCGTCTGCGTGCAAGAGACCGCACTCGGACGACGACGACGCGTCGTTGGCCAGCTGAGCTGCGCTGTCACGCCACAGGACACCATTGACGGCCGCCAGCAGTGCCACTGGCACCAACAGCAGCAGCCGCTTGAGCGTCGTGGAGCAGCACGAGCAGCGCAGACATACGATCGCGAGCGGCGTCTGTCGGCAAGACCGCAGCAGACGTCACAATCGCACAGTTCAGCAGCCCAGTAGTTCAGCCACCGTCCACCCGTTTGTCCACAGAGCCACAGAACGCAATGCTCATCAGTCAGTCGCACACGAGTGCCAGCCCGTCTCTAAACCAGACTCTAGATGGAGCGTAGCAAGCGCCATTGTCACCATAAAAGAGCAGCGCACCTCATGACCAGGAGTTGCGCTCTGCGCACTCGCGAACGCCGCCGTCGCCAGCAACACGAGCGCCGCCACGAGTGACGCGACGCTCGCCACCGCCACCAGCGCCACGATAGCGGAATCCGACGCCTCGCGCGCGCAGCTGTCACTAACAGCCAATGCAACACCTGTCACTCCCCACACAGCCGCAAGGATCGCACTCGCAATCCATTGCAGCCAGCGGCGCTTGCTGGAAACAGACGTCGAGGGCGACTGCGAGTGGCGGAGAGGAGGCGGCTGCTGCAGTAGCAGCTGTCGCCGCCGCCTCCACTTGGCAATCACTGCGCCACCGATCGCCAGCGCCACGAGTGCGCTTGTCGTCCAGAGGAAGCCGCGCGCGAGCGGCGCGCATCTCATGGCCAGCAACGAGCAGCAGACAGGCAGGCTGGCAGGCTGGCACCAGCGAGCGTCGCGAGCGTCGCGAGCGATAGATCTCGGTTTCGAGTGCGCAGTTGAAGTTATTCTGGAGCTCGACTGTTTGTATGGCAGTGGCTATAGAAGAGTCGAGCGACGAAGTTGCAGTCACAATCGATAGTGAAGGAATCAAGGCTGCCGTGCCACCTCAATTTATTCACGTGTTGCAACATGCGCTTTGTCTTGCCACTTGGTTTGGCGACTGACCTGACAACATCTCCTGCGAGAGTTCTCGAAAAGCAGTCTTGCAGTGCAACTGCGCGGTCCGATGCACTGTACAGTAAACGTGTTGCTGTGGACTTTCAATGTGGTTTGACGAGTGAGTTGAGCGAAGCCGTGATTACTCTACTCGATTCGAACGGCAACCGCTCACAAGCATCATGCACGAGCACACACAGACCGAACAGTAGAAGCAGGGAGCACAGCCCACAGCACAAGACAAGGGCGGACCTCGTAACTTCAGATGCGTCGAGCTGTGCTGTGCACCATCAACTCTACTCGAGACCCCAAGCAGGCATTGATTTCAGCGAAACTGTACTGGACTGCGCTTGGCGCATTGATTTTTGCTTTCGGGTGCGGGGAGGGCACGGCACCTACCAGCAAGTGCAGCTTCCTTCACTACGTGAGAAAACCAGCAAGTGTTGCGGCGAAGGCAGCGGAAGCAGCATAAGCCTGCGGCGCAGGCTACGTCGACGGCAGAAGCGGGCGCGCTCCCACGAGAGCGGCAGTAAAAGTCCCTGCGGCGAAGTCTTCAAGCAGGTCTTGCCTTGAAGACTTCGTCGAGGTGGGTCTTGGAAGTGGAGTGAGCTCCGATGTGCGGACGAGCGGGCGCAGGGACCGGACATCTTGCGTCAATCGATCAATGGTGGCGTGTACATGTACAGTGAGTGCTGCGCGGGTCAGTGCGTCACCCATTCAGCTTTCCTGCATTAGCCAACTGCACGCTTGCTTGTGTGCTTGGGGAGGGGGCTAGTCACCATTTGACACTCGCATGCGTCGGTTGAGTGCGCTCGCGATGGATGGGAGCACTCGCACGAACAGCTCCGGATCTCTCTCCAGCGCACCATCATCGAGTCCGGATGGCCGTTTTGGTATGAGCCGACATGATGGTTTGGAGTGTGTCATCGCCCTTTACACGCAACTGGAAGCGGACCCTGCGTGCAGCATGTTTGCACCGGTGTGCATAGATCGACTAGGGAGCGGCGCAACCGAAGGGCCTGGTACATGTACTGCTCATTCGACGTCTCGTTGCATTATCGAGCAGGCGACATCGGGCATGCCACGCCGTCGCCGTTTCCGCCAGAGGTGGTGTCGTCAAGTCATGTCGGCTTTTTCGGCAAAGTCCAGCTGGCACGAACCGACGCGATCCGCGCAGAAGCGGCCGGGTTTTGTACTCTTGCCTCGGCAATCGGCCGATGTGTGACTCGCCAGTCGGCGCGCTGTTCGCACACCGGCGTAGAAAACGCGCGCGCGGGTGTTCCGACCGGAAGCCGAACGCTGCATGCGGCGCGTGGCGCACAAGTCAGGCAGGCAGGCGCTGGCCACGGACTCGCGGCCAAGCGGACGCGAAGACTGCCGAGCAGTCGGCACGACACAGCGATGCGCATTCTCCAATTTCCGCCTGCCCGATAAGCAACGGCGCCCGCCCACACACTCGCGCTCGCACACTCGTACCATACAGCAGCCGAAGGATGCAGCACGCGTCCACAGCTGCCGCGCCACCCACCCCCCGCCGCCCAGAGCTCGCCGCCGCCATGCGTGACGACGAGGACGACGAAGTGGATGGGCTCGTTGAGGAGCCACCGCAGCCCCACGAGATCGCCTCGGACCCGGCGCTGCGCTGCCGCTACCCAAGCAAACACTGCGAGCGCCGCCGCACGATCAAGAAGACCGGCGCGCTGCACTCGATGTGCGCCTTCCACCGCGCAAAAGCCAACCGAAACCAGCGTCGCCTCGAGAAGCGCAAGCGCTTCCTCAAGGACGAGGCGCGAACGCGCCGACAGGCGCAGCCGGAGCGGTCCGCGCCGTCCCACAGCTTGACGGGCGTGTCGTCCGAGTCCACCATGTTACTTCCGCTGTTGACAGCGCCGGCGACCGCCACCCCGCCCGCTGCACCAGCATCCACTCCTGCGTCGTACCCGTCACCTTGCGACGTCGACTTGCCGTTTTTCGCTCACCTCGAGCCTTTCAGCTCGCCCGTGCCGCTCTTCAAGGAAGACCTCGAGGAGCTGCGTGCGCTCGTCGACTTTAGCGTCACTGGCGTGCACGTGAGCTACGCCGCTACTCCCGCATTCGAGGAGCCGCACCAGCACCAGTTCCGCATTGTCTGAAGCGAACAAGAGGAACGAACGAGAACCCAAACACGACGTACAGTATTTAACATCCATGAAAACCAGTTTCTTCACCTGGCCCCCATCACGTCCATGAAGAGAAGAAACTCGATGCAAAGCGGGAAATGGATTGGAAAAGGAGGAAGGAGCGCATGCAACAGGCAGGAGAAGAAGAAGAAGCACGTGCAGAGAGATGCAAAATGGAAAGAGGCAGCGCGCGTACGCGCCGCGTGCAAGCACGTAGGCGAAGCCTCTACGCCGCCTGCTTGATCGCCGTGGCGAGCGCCACGAACTGCGCCTGGAAGTGCTCCCACTGGCGCTTCACCTGCTCGCTGTCGACCTGCTGCACGGCCGCGCCGCCGCGCTGCAGCAGCGCCTGGAGCGCCTCTGCGCGCGCGCGGTTGTGCAGCACGAGCGCGAGCGACTGCAGATCGTGGCCTTCCATGGCGCGCTGGAGCGACTCAGCGAAGAGCTCCGCGGGCGGCGCGAGCGGGTGGTACATCAGCGTGAGCACGAGCGTCTGGCACAAGCGCTCGTCGCCCTCGTCCTGGCTGTCGCCAGCGCTGGCGAAGCGGCTCACGTTGCGCGCCGAGAGGAGGTACTCGACGAGGTGGGGCAGCAGCACAAAGCGCGCCGACGGGTGCAGCAGCGGGAGCGCGCGGCTCACGAGCTTCTTGCCTTTGGTCGCGCACAGCATCTTGTTGAGCTGCTCGAGGTTGCAGGCTTGCGGCTCGTGCGCCGCCGCGGCAGGGGCCACGCCCAGCAGCGTGGCGAGCTCGAGCAGTAGCGCGGTCGTGCGCGTGCGCAGCGCCGCGAGCGACGGGTCGATCTCGCGCTCGTCCATCGAGTGGAACTGCTGCACGTTGATGCCGCGCGCGTCGAGAATGTGGCGCGCGTCCTGCAGCGACAGCAGGCACTGCATGCCGCGGTCGATCTCGAGCCGCTTCTGCCACGTGTCGTTCGAGAACACCGAGTCGCGTACCGCCGCTGTCGCGTGAATCTTCAGCACTGTCGTCGTCGCGTCCACTGTGCTCGCGTCACTCGACGAGTCGGTGGCATTAGCCACAGTCACGCTCGACGAGTCGGTAACAGCAGCTGCAGGCGCGCTGGAAGTTGTGCCCGATCCGAGGATGACCATCTGCTTGGGGCGGTACAAGCTGCCCTTGTTGTTGCGTCCGAGCACGTGGAACGACGACTCCCAGTTGCGCGAGCCGGCTTCGCGCTGCGCGTCGCGCGGGTCCAGCGACTTGACGTGCTGCAGTTTCCACGACGGCAGCGGCAGCGCCGGCGGGCGCGGGCCCCCGGGGCCGTTGCCCCCGGCGCTGACGCCGCGCGCGCGCTTCTGCACGTAGTTGTGGAAGTAGTAGTCGTCGCTGAATGGGTCGCTCGAGCGGATCTGCTTCATCTGCTGCTGCACGACAAAGTTGATGTCGCGCGGCGTCATCATCTTAAAGTGCGGGGGCGGCGGCGGGTGGTGGTGGTGGTACTGCTGCTGCGGCGGGTGGAGCATCGGCGCTCCCCGCGGGAAGTGCGGGCCGCCCGCGAAAGGCGGGGGCGGGTGGTGGTGGAACGGCATCCCGTGCGGGGGCGGCGGCGGCATCGGGCCGCGCATGAACGCGTGCGGCGGCGGGGGCGGTGGCTGCATATGCTGGTGCGGGTGCACTGGTCCTCCGCCGTACATGTGCGGTGGCGGCGCTTCCATTGGCGGCAGTGGCGGCTGCGGCGGCATCTGGTGGTGCGGGTGGCTGTTCCCACCCCACGGCCCCGGGGGGAGCGGCGGCGGCGACGGCGACGGCGCGCTCGGTGCCGACTGGTGGCACTGCTCGAAGCCGCCAGGCGGCGCAGGCGGCGTCGGAAGCGACGACGGGAGTGGCGGCGCAGGTTGCGGCGGCTGGTGCTGCTGTTGGTGCTGCTGCTGGGGCGGCAGCGGTGGCGGCGCCGTCGTCTTCGTCGCAGGGCTCCTCGCGGCCACGGCATCGTCGTCGTCGAGACCGAGCGCACTTAGGTTTAGGAACTGACTCTCGTCGAACGCGAGCTCTGGGTCGTCGCGCGCTTTCTCGAGCGGAGCGCTCGCACTCCCGCCTGTCGGGTGGAACTTGCCCTCCAGACGGGAGAACTCCTGCTGCCCTCTCGCCCACTTGAGGTCCGTCTCCGACGGCGCGAGCCCTGGAGGCGCGCGCGCAAAGCCCGGGGGCGGCTTGCTGTTGTTGTTAGCGGCGCTGCTGCTGCTGGCGCTACCGACGTCCGGGAAAAGACTCTTGGACTCGCTGAACGTGCCCGTGAACACGGCCGAGAACGCGTCGTTGAAGAAAAGCGACGAGCCGCCCGCGCCTGCGCCGTTGCTGCCGCCGAACGCGCTGTCGCCAGCGTCTCCGTCCAGCGGCCCGAGCAGGTCGTGCGCGCGCAGGTCCGCGAGCAGCGACTCGTACTTTTTGTCGTCGACACTGCCGCTCGTGAAGAACGCCGGCAGTCCCTCTAGCGCCGCATCGGCCGAGGCACCGCCGCCGCCGAACGCGAAGCTGCCGCCGAACGCGCCGTCGCTTGCCATCGCGCTACGCCCGCGAGTGCGCACTTTCGGGGGGAATGAAGGGGGAGGGGTCACCAAAGAGCTCCCGAGAGCAACGGGCGAGAACGTTTGGTCCACGTACGCAGCAAAATGCACTTTTCGAGTAGCGTATATATCCCCCAAAGTGCGAATCTTCACTCAGCTTTTCTCACTTTCTCTCGTTTGACTTGACAGCCGCGTTCACGAACTCGCAGCAACAGCCAGCGACCGTCTTTTCCGAGACGAAGCAGGGTGGCGAACGGGAACAACAGAGCACGTGAAGAGCTTCACGAGCGCAAGACGAGGTGGAGGGACGGCTGCTGCGAGCAAAATCGACTTCTCGTCTCGTGCATCTGCATATTGCGCTGATCAAGGATCGTCATCACTATCTCTCTTTACGCCACTGCGCTACCACCTCGTCGAATGGGTACATCCCCATTGCGCGCGAGTTCGTGTTTGCGCACGTGAGCACTGCGCCAGCACCGTACGCAGAGCCGCTTTCCGCCTCGATCTTGGCCGCGCAGAACGGTGTGCCGAATAGGAAGACGTTGTAGCCGTGTCGCCCGATGGTCTCGACCCAGCCCGGGAGCTCCTTCAGCAGGGTCCTCTCGAGCGACAGGAACTTGAGGGTCGCGACGTCGCCAGTGTAATCCGGGAGTGTCCGGAGCGGGTTGTTGCTGAGCGAGAGCGTGTAGTATCCGCCGGTCGCACCGTTCAAACCGGCGGACAGAGTGGGAAGCGAGCGGAGGTTGTTGCCGATGAGCGAGAGGTCGGAAGGCGTCATGCGCGAGAGCACACCTGGCCACTCGCTCAGCTGGGCGTACTCGATGTAGAGCGTACTGACGAACGGCCAGCGGACATCGAGGTCGTCCGGCAAGGAGCTCAGGTTTGTGTGCGAGATTTCGATGTCCAGCAACTCGGTCGGGAGATCGTGGAGGAGTCCGTCGGGAATCTCTGTCAGAGTAGTGCCGACGATGCAGATGTACGCCATAGTCGGGTGCGTCTGCGCAGTGATTCCGGCGTCCGACGTCCACGACAGAATGCTCGAGTTCCAGATCTCGACGCCGGTGAGTTTGGAAAGCTGCCGGATCGAGGTCGGCACGACGAGCGCGGAGCAGTGCGAGAAAACGAGCACCAAGACGCTCTTCGCATCCAAGTTGTGGAACGCGTCTTCGCTCGGACTCTCGGTTCCCTGGCGGATGCAGTTGTACTCGAAGACTGAGCACGCGCAGTTCTTTGTGAACCACGGGTGAAGTTGTAGGTTACAGCCGCATATATCCTCTCTGGACGCCGCGAAGTTTGCGTGGACGTGAACGATCACGAGCACGAGCCCCCAGGCGATGAACACCAGGTGCACGAATGTCGCCTTGTGCTTGTGCATCTTGTGCTTCTGCATGAGCTCGACGCGCACGGAGAGGCGGCGAGTGTGGGAGCGCGAGTCGGTTCTAGTTGGTACGATCCTCGATCTTTTCGGTCCGCTCGTCAGCGCCCTCACCGTGAAAAGCGAAGGTTCAGGGGAGGCAGCGGGCCTCAGCTCCGGTTCGATCTGCTTCTGCGTCACTCGATGTTGTTCTGGTCCGTCCACTGGAACACCGGTGCCGTTGTTGGTGCGTTGCATACGCAAGAGGGACTGGATGCTGCCGAGATACCCGAAGATGCTCATGTGCGGCGTGACTTTGAGGACCATGTCGAAGTGGTTCCGCACAAACACTTGCCGGTTCTCCATCACCAAATTGATGAACCACGTCGGGCTGTACAAGAGCTTGGGCTCAAAGCTGTAGGCCTCCATGTTGAAGTCGCTGCGGTATGGCGCAGCGATCATGAGCGGCACGGCGACCGACGTGATTAGGTCGAGCGAAAGATCAACCGTGAGACACATGAGCCGCTCAAGCGCTGGCGAGAAGCGCGTGAGGTGCTTGGCGAGCGGCGTCGAGAACGAGTTCACGAATACGACGCCAACGTACAAATGGTTGATCCAGCGCTTGGCGATCAGGTTGCTCGCCGAGTGCACTTGCACGGTCTGCGAGACCATCTCGATCAACTCGCGAACGAGAAATCGCAACTCGAAGTACGGACTCTCGACGCCAAAGAACCCTTGCCGCGCGAACAGTTCGAAGCGGGCGCGCGTCGCGACCGCCGCCATGCGACGAAAGAGCTGCGTCTGGCGAAAGGGGGGCTGAAAGCGACACTTCGTGCTTGACAGGTTCATCATGGGGCTTCGCTTGCTGCTCTCAAATGTTGCGCGTTGTGCTTGGAGCGAGTGGTAGAGAACCTTGCAGAGCTGGTACCCGTGCGCGATGGCGCCGACGCCTGCGAGCCACGACGCCGGCTTAAAAAGCGTGTCGGCGTGAGGCGAGAGTAAACGCGCGTAGTACTCGAGCTCTGGGGTCGCCATTGCCGAGTAGAGTAGAGAAAGCGTGAGGAGGTACGCGGTGCAGACGCAGTGGAGCGCGAGCACGAGGAGCCAGACGCAGAAGAACCGGAGCCGCGGGAGTTCAACGCTCACAACCGAGTCGCTTGTAGCGATCGTTTGCTCGGTTCCTTTGGCGCCGAATGACTCATCTATTGGCGCCACGGCAGCGTCCATGCCCCTTGGTGATCAATGGTCCCGAATCGCGTGCTGCTGGTGACGTGTCGCTCGCGTGTTGCTTTGAGCAAGCTGAGCTCATGATAACAAGCTTCTATTCCAGGAGCAGGAACTGTTACAGGTCTATATGATCCCTGCTTGGGTGACTTCAATCCCAAGGCAGTCACTACTATAGTGCATTTCACTGTAAATCCCCGAATTGTCGGAGCAAGCACCTCCGCTCGTCGTCGCTCCCTCACGCGCTCGCTCCTTTGAGCTTCTCGGCTTTCTTCTTCTTCCACCGCCTAAACTCGCGCACGAGCCCGACGAAGAACGGCAGGATGAGCGGCGCCAGCAGCGGCGCGTACACGCCGAACATCTGCTCCTGCGGGAAGTAGAGCTGCCGGATCATTGTGTGGTCGTAGTACGCGGCGTCGGTGTGGTCGGCCGCCTCGCGCGCCTTCGCCAGCAGCGCGTGGAGGTCCGCGGAGGCCGCGCACTGCCGCGTCGCGAGCTCCAGCTCGGCGCCGGTGCACAGAATGTCCTCGATCAGCGTCACGGCCGCCTCGACGCGCTGCTGCACGCGCTCCAGCACGCTCATCTGCGTCATCTCGTCGACCAGCTGCACGATCGACTGAAGCGTCGTGATCGACGCTCGCAGGTAGCTGCAGCAGGTGCAAACCAGCGGTTAGCCAAGCCATTTATTGTATCATGCCACGTCGCCCAGCCTGCCGCACACACGCACTGCTTGAAGCGCGCGCGCGCAATGACGTCGATCTCCCAGTCGGCGATCCCGTCGCGAGGGGATGGAAGGAACACGAGCTTCGCGCGCGGGTCTCTGGCCGCTGCGCGCTGCCGCTCGTGGAACGACGGCGCGCCGAGCAGCGTGCGCAGCTGCGTCAGGAACACGCCCATGAGCTTCTTCACCTCGAGCGCCGCGTCCTCCGCGCGGCCGCTCAGCAGCCGCGTGGTGTTGAGGATCGCGACGCCGCCCCAGCCGGGGATCTCGAACGCCGACGCCAGCCGCCCCGGCTCGTCACTCGCCTGGATGCCGAGCGGCGAGTGCTCAAGCGCCGGCAGCGCCGCCATGAAGTGCAGCACTTGCTCGCGGTCGTCTAGCACGGTGGACGTGAGGAAGTCGTTTGCGCTCTTGAACTGGAGGCGGACGAGGGGCAACACGACAAGGGATCGATCAGAGCGACCCACAGCGAGAGAGAGAGAAAGACGAGCCTTCCCCTCCCCCTCTTACACACACACAGCGCACCTGTTTGAGATCGTCCGCCTTGACGTAGAACGCGGAACCGTCGCTGGTCGCGTGGATCTCCTTCGCGAGCCGCGCGTAGTGCAGCACTTCGCTCTCGACGGTAAAGTTCGCGAGCACGCTGACCTTCGCGACGAAGCGACCGAGGAAGCGCGGGAAGAGCGCATTCGCGAACGGCCAGCGCCACGCGAGCTGCGCGTTCTCCTTTAGCAGCGCAAACTGGAGCCGATACCGCACGGCTGTGCGCGCGGCGCGCTTGCCGGCAGTCGACTCGCTGCTCGCCGCGGACGGGAACACGTGCTCCAGCGCCAGCGCCTCCGCCGCGCGAACGAGCGCCGAGCCACGAGGGAACGCGCACTGCGTCGACCACGCGTGGCGATGGCGCCCCACAACCAGCGCGTTGGCATCAGCCCCTGAAGCGGCGATCGCCACAGGCGGCGCTGCAGAACAGAGCAGCAGAATGCTGAAGCGATCGGGCGGTGCCAACGGAGCCAAGCGGTCGTCCAGCTCCTGGAGACTCGTGGCGCGCAACAGTGCCTGTCGCTGCGCCGGCGTCGCCTCCAGCGTCTCCACGGGAGTGAACGTCACGCGCGCGCCATTATCTCCGCCGACCGCCGCCAGCGCCTGTGACTTGGGAGTCTGCGAGTCGAGCGAGAAGACTGCGATGGCAAACGCCTCTGGCTGCGCGAACCGCGAATCCTGGAAGCTGAGACGGCGGATGCGCGCCACCGGCAGCTCCACGCGCTCAATCTGCGTGAAGCGCCATGCGAACGGTGCCACCGCGAGCGCGAAGAGCACAAAACTCACGACCACATGCAGCCGGGTGCCCGCCATTGTTGTTGCGATGGCGGGTTTCGTCTTCCACTGGAAAGAGTGAATAAATTGAGGTGGCACGGCAGCCTTGATTCCTTCACTATCGATTGTGACTGCAACTTCGTCGCTCGACTCTTCTATAGCCACTGCCATAC
>SMMQ01002012.1:0-15887 GCA_008271595.1 [Pythium] brassicae (nom. inval.) | reverse complement strand
CGCCCAGACTATCGCACGACGCCACTCGCTGCCAACAAGCCGACGCACTTGCGCTGGTTCACGAGACGCTCGCCTGCGATAGCAGCCGCGTCGACGGGTGACGCGTCTTCGAACAAGAAGAGACTTGCACTCTCACGCCTATTGGGGATGTTGGCGCTGCTACTGCCATGCGAAGGCACATCTTCAGAGTCCATGGCACCCGTTCAGAGCCTGTAGGAAGGCTGGTTGTGCGTGCGAGTACGAATCCCCTGGTTGTTGAAGACTCCCTCTCCTGGTGGCACTAGATGACGAGCGTCCGCTTCACTTCGAACAAGCTTCACGTCAAAGCTGCTGCTGCTGGCGTCGAGTGCGAGTCCGCAAGTGCGATCTTGAAGCGGCGGCGGGGGGTTACTATACACTCAGTATACAAAGGAACTCCTGTAGGTATACATTGAACACTGTTCTGATTGTTCACCTCGGATTTTTCAAGTGAGAAATCTCGACATAAAATCAAAAGCGACGGTATCATCTCGCTCGTGCTTCACGGAGTCCGAGCTCTGTCATCACGCAGAGAACTGGTTTCTCCGCTGAATGCTTCGACCATGGCCCTCGATGCTCTCGATCGGGTTCACAGGCAAGCTCATCAGCTTCGACAGCGCCATTGTTGTCCCATCGCTTGACAAGCGACGTCGTGTCGACTGCTGCCAGGTGTCGAGCGTGCTGGCCTCTCTGCTAAGTGAGCCCGCGTCTCTCCCCTCATCATCACACCATTCCAGCGTGACAACAACCTGAACGGATGCATTGTACGAACCACGAACGCACGCCTCCTTTGAACCCTCGTACGCCTCTCGCTACCAGAGCAATCCCAGCTGCTGCAGGAGGCTCAGCAGTGACAGCACCGACGTCGCGAGCGCCAGCATCAGCGCGCTGATCTTTTGCACGCGGTGGCGCGCCGCCGACCCGAGGCGGTGGATGAAGAACGCTGGCAGCACAAAGCAGATCACCGGGTTCGTCGTCGCGCCGAGCACGCCGAGCACCGACGCGATGTCGCCCGAGCCGAGCGCCACGAACAGCGCCGCGAGCACCAGCGTCGTCGACAGCAGCGCATGCGAGAACGCGTTCAGCCGGCGATTCGCCAGCAGTGCCTGCGAGCAGCGAGGCGCCCGTCGGTCAGTTTTCCAGCAACCACAACCCAAGCCTCCTCTCTCCCGTCTACCGTATATTGTACCTCGCGGATGTTGTCGCGCAGCGTGTGCACAAAGAGCGGCACGGTCAAGATGAGCGCGACGCTGAAGCCGACGCAGCCAGCGAGCACCGCGCCGTCGCCGCGGTAGTCGTTCTTGAGAAAGTTCGACTTGGTGTGCTCCCCAAACGTGAGCACGACGAACGCGCCGCAGAGCGCGTACACGGCGGCCGCGAGGCCGACGCTGCGGTTCATGACTTTGTACATGCGCCGGCTCGAGCGGCGCTGGAGCACGAGGTAGATCGGGAGCACGTTCGGGTGGCACGTGTACGCAAAGATCACGAGCGGGAACGCCGCGAGCAGGCGCGTAAGGCGCCAGTCGAAGAGCGTCAGGTGCGTGAGCTGGTACGCAATGTCCGGCGCGAGCCCCCAGTGCACGAACTGGAAGTACTTGACGACGATCACGAGCGCCATGAACACGATGCAGAGGATCGAGAAGAGCGACGAGAACCGGAGCGACTCGAGGCTGCGGAAGAGCGCGAGCGGCAGCACGAACACTGCGCAGAGCAGCAGGAGCAGCGCCTGCCGGTCCACAAAGATGCTATGGCTCGACGGGCCGAGGAACGCCTGGCAGAGAGAGCGCTCAGCGCCAGCCACGCTCACGAGACGTCGGATCCCATGCGCGGAACGCACCGTCATGGCCAGTTGGATGAGCTCGGCGCTGCCCACGAGGTACCCGACGCTCGTGCCGAAGAGGTTGAGGCACACGACGAACTGTGTGAAGCCCGCGAGGCGGGGGCCGCCCGTGCCCCGCGCGAGGTCCATGTACGACCGCGCCTGCGCCAGCTCCGCGCACGCGAGCAGCAGCCGCAGCGAGAAGTTCGTGACGAGCGCGCCGCCCGTGATCAGCAGGACGCCGAGCGCCAGCCCCGCCTGTGCGTCCGTATGATCGTCAGCCTAGTGTGTCACTGTGCCCTGAGACGATGTGGCTGCACGCACCTGCTCCACGGCGTACGGCAGCGCCAGCACGCCCGCGCCGACAATTGCCACCGTCATCGTGAACATCGAGCCTTTCACTGCAGTCGCACATGACACCAACACACACACATACATACACGCTCAGTCGGGCGACCTGATGCTCTTCCTTCCTGACGGCTGTTTCCTGTACCAGAGCCTGGCTGGATCTTGTTCAGCAGGTACGCGCGGAAGAAGCTCTCGCCGCCGCCGCCGCGGCTGTCGAACTGCTGGCGCGCGTCCACGAACGCGCGGTCGAACACGAGCGTCTCGCGCTCCGACACGAGCTCGTACTGGTCGTCGTCGTCGTCGTCCGAGAGCGTCATCGCGTCGCTCTCTGGCAGGTGGCGCCCCCGCGCGCCCTCGCTGTCGCTGTCCAGCAGGCGCTCATGCAGCTGCTGCTCGCTCTCTGCGTCGTCGCCGAACGCCATCATGGCCGCTGCAGACAAGCAGGCAAGGTGGGTGCGCGCTTCCTCCCAAAAAGCTCTGATGGCACTACTGTGAGGGGCGAGAAAAGGTAGAAGAGAGCATGTCACTCTCTCGCGGGAGTCCATCTCCACATACAACTAAAACGATAAACATGCGACTCGACCGCATACAGGCACTCAAACGAGGATGGATATATAAAATCACGTTGAAGCTGTCGTCACCCCACTCGCGCACTCCGCCTGCAGCGCCGCGACGCGCTCCTGGAGCTGCTCCTTCTCCTTCCTGCCCTGCCGCACCAGCAGCTTTGCGGCGTTGAGCTGCCGCTCGGCGTTTTTCGCCGCCGTGTCCTTCTCCGCCACGCGCTGCTGCAGCTCGCGCACTTGCGCGGCCGCGCTCGTCGCCAGCGCCGCCAGCTCCTCGCGCGAGAACGACTCGCGCTGCATCAGCACGCCTTCGAGCTCCTACCGTATAAATTGCGATGATGAGCAACAGCCGTGTGGGTATGATGCACAGACAGATAAACACAGCGTCTCGGCGGCACCTCGACTCGGGCCGCGAGTGAGCGCGTCGCGGCGTCTGCGTGATCGAGCTGCTCCTGCAGCGCGGTCTTCTGCCGCTCGAGGGCGTCTGCAGCGCAGCGTGCGCTTGCGTCAGCGGCGCGTTCGCTATGATACGCGCACTGGTACTAATCCAAGAGAAGGGCAGGCGAGTGGCGACAACAGACAGCACCGTTCCGCTTGCCGAGCGCCGCTCGCTCGGCGTCGCTGCGCGTCGTCTCGTCCTCTGCGAGCTGCTTCTCCTTCTCGAGCAGCCGCAGCTGCTGGAGGATCGCGCTGCGGTCGGCCGCCCACTTGCGCTGCTGCGCCTCGAGCTGCTGCTGCAGCTCCAGCTCGCGCGCGCGCAGTCGCTCCGTGAGCTCGAGCTGCGCGAGCCGGTCCGCGTCGCGGCTCGCGACGTCGTCGACGTGCGTGTCCCGCAGGAACTGGAGCTCTTCCTCGAGCTGCGCGCACGTGTGCGCCATCCCCTCGCTCGCGTGCACGAGCCGCACGGTCTCGAGCTGCTGGCTCGCGAGCTTGTCCTCGAGCAGCGCGACGCGGCGCTTCTTCCGCTCGAGCTTGTCGTGGACGCTGCACATAGCTCAGCGCACCACGGGCCGATCGGTCACGAGGCGCGTGCTCCCCAGCCACAGCGAAGCCAACCGACGCAGTTGCGTACACGCGCAGCGTGTCGATCTCGGCGTAGAGCAGCGCGACCTCGTCCGCCTGCGCGTGGATCGTGACGGCTTTCGAGCTCAGCTCGATCCGGAGGCGCTCGACTTCTTCTTGCAGCGCTGGGTCTACACGAAGGTTAGCTCTTACAGCGACAGCTACAGTCCCACATCCAGTGTCCAAGCCCCACCGCCCTCTCCTTCCAAGCGCAGGCACCTGGCGGCGGCACGCAGAGGTCTCCGCTCTCCTCCTCTCCCAGCATCAATGCGTCGTCCTCAGCGCGTCCCCCTCGCGTCTCGCGGCACTTCGCCTCACTGTCGCGGTCCTTCGCCTGCGCACCCCGCTGCTCGCGCTCCGTCGCGCTCACCCGCAGGCTGCCGAGCGCCTTCCGGTACTTGGTGTCGAGCTGCTCGAGCTCGCTCTCGAGCTCTTCGCGCGTCTTGGGGCGGAACCGCAGCGGGCCGCCCACGCACTTCTGAGCCACAAACGCGTTCACGAGCGCACGCGAGGCCCGGAACTCGGGCAGCTTCTCTGCGAGCGTCTGCTTGAGCACGTCGGCGACGAGCTCCTGCTCGCGCAGGCTCTGACGCAGGCCCTGGATGAGCGCCGAGCGCCGGTGCTCCTTGTCCTGCGCGCGCAGCGCCTGCAGCTGCTCCTGCAGCTGGTTGATCGACTTCATCAGCGCGCGCACCTTCTGCTCGTGCACGCTCTTGAGCGCCTGCAGCCTGGCTGTTGCGTGTATGAGTGTGCGTGTGTGTATGAGTGTGCGAGTACGTTGTATTGATACAGTAGGAGCACTCGCACCATCGACGAGCGGGTGCGCCCCCTGCTGCGTCGCCTCGAGCGCCACGCCGTTGGTCACGAGCAGCGCGCGCAGCTGCTTCTCGCGCTCTTCCTGACGCGCGATCGTCGCCTGCGCGGCGTTCAGCGCGTCCTGACATCGCGCAGTGCGGAGCGCGCAGAGACAGTTGAGATGAGTGGGGGGGGACGACCAGGGCCATTCGCTTCAGTATTGAGCGCTCGCTGCGCTTCACCTCCGTTGCGCGCAGTCGGTCGGCGACGCTGCCGATCGGACCGTTGCCGTGATCAGACCCCACACACACTCCCGTACTCAGCGCCATAGCAAAATGGACACACGCACGGCGTCTTCTTGGCGTCCGCGCGCGCCATCGCAGCACCGCTCTTCATGTGTGCTCCCAATGGCTTCAACAGTGACGGTTCGCCGATCATACAATCTCCAAGTCATTATTTCCCTTGATTTATTCACCATCGTGTTCTCACCCTTTTTCGGGCCTTCATTCTCCTGTTCGCCGCGTCATACATATCGCAAGAGGTCGCTCGCTCATCCAGGTCGTCGCGACGGGATGGCAGGCGCGAGCGGCAGCGCCGCGTTCCCCGCGGCGTTCCGGTCGCTCGAGGAGGACTTTGTCGACAGCAAGATGGCGATCAACAACAGCGTCACGGACATCCTGCATAACGACAGTGCGTGCGTTTTGCGGGGAGGCGTGCGCTCACCGCCCTGTTCGCCGCGAGGAAGGCGAACTGACCGCCGCTGTCCGGGCGTTCTCTGGCGCACAGCCACCGCTGCCACCGCCGCGCAGATCGCGCAGACGAGCGTCGTGGAGGCGCAGCGCTGCGTACGTCGCGTTGTCGCGCTGTGCTGTTGGCCGCGTGCCTGTCGCTGGTCGCTTAGCAACTCGTGTCCCACGTCCGCAGATCAAGATGATGAGCGTGGAGGTGCGCGGGAAGCCGCCGATGCTGCGGAAAGCCATGCAGGCAAAGGTGCGAGCGCTCGTATAGTGTGCGTGAGTGTGTGAGGTAGATAGATAGATAGAGAGAGAGAGAGAGCTGACGATGGGGACGACCACGCAGATCAACGTTTACCGCGACGAGCTCCAGGGGCTGCAGCGCGACCTCGAGCGCGCGCAGCTGATGGCGCGCGAGGCGAAGACCAAGCAGCGCACGTCTATTGGCAGCGACCACTACGAGCGCATCACAGAGAACACGGACCGGCTCCTGCGGTGCGTGGGTCCCTTCTGTGTATGTACGAGAGCGAGTGTGTGTGTGTGTATGTTGCGCGGCGGCTGACGCACATAGCGTCTCGCGAGACAGGTCGAGCAGAACGCTCGAGAGCTCGCAGCGCATGGTCGCAGAGACGGAGCAGATCGGCATCTCGGTGCTCGACACGCTGGCGCAGCAGCGCGAGAGCCTGCTGGCGTCGCACGACAAAGTGCGCGAGACCCGCGAGCTCACGAGCGACGCGCGGCGCGTGCTGCAGCGCATGACGCGGCGCATTTTCACGAACCGGATCGTCCTTTACTCGGTCATCGCGACGCTCGTTATCGCGATCTGCCTCGTGATCTACTACGACTTCATCCGGCCCCGCTCGCGCGAGACGGGCTTCTTTGGCTAGTACCACGTGTCGGGAACACGCACTTTATTCATCTCATTATTACTACGTACTGTGCTCAACTGCGGCGCTGCGAAAGCGTGTGGTGCGGCAGTTGGGGTTGATTGAGTGGTGGCTTGGGATGAGAGAAGCGGAGGCAGTTGATCTTTCGCGACTCGGTAAGTGTGCCCACTGTGCTTACGAGGATGCAAGGGACCGTGTCCTTCCCGTCGGCTCGCTCGGCGTCGTTCCGCTACGAGATCCGAGACGTCGGAGACTCGCTCAGCCTGTGGCTCGAAGATCGCGAGACGAAGCACCAGTGGTGCGTCGGCTGTTGTTGTTGTTGTTGTTGTGTGTCGAGGAAGGAACTCACTCTGAAGGGGGGGGGGTGTCGTGTTCTCCCCTGAACAGGAAGTCGACTGAGCTGAGCGAGACGTTGGCGACTGTGAACCAGGTTCTCGCGTCCCAAGTGCCGCAGGAGGACTGTGTCGTGGTACGTGCCAAGCGAGCGGATCACGGCTGAGCAAACCTGCGATCTTGTCGACGGCTGCGCACACCTTTGATGTCGAGTGCGGCTGCGCAGATCTTGCAAAAGTGCTTTGAGGAAGCAGCGAGTGGAAGCTTCAGCGACTGCCGCTGCGACCTGCTCGAGTGGGACGGCGACGCCGATGCCGCCGACAAAGCGCTCGAGCTCGAGTTTGAGGTGGTACTGAAGGTGTACTCGGTCGTCTGGAAACCGAAAGTAAGTGTCCTCCTGCAGCCGATTCCGCTGGCGCCGATCCAGATAGCTGAGGCAAAGCTTCGCGATCAAGAGGAGGAGCTTGCGAGCCTCCGCTTGTCGCTCAGAACCGCAACCGAGGAGCTCGAGCGAGCGAGAGACCGGATGACAGCGAAAGCGCTCTTCCTCGAGGGATCGAGTCGAGAGCTGAAGAAGCACGGGGTGTTTCACTGGGAGCCATGCAAAGGCGTTGGGTCAAAGAGCGTCCACTGTGACCTGATCAATGGCGGCTGGGTCCGGTTCCGCTTTGCTGGCGCGTACCGAGTCGAGCTGCTCGTCTGGTTCCCGCACCACACGCTGATGCAGGCGGCTTTGGTGGTCGGCAGCGTCCTCCTCGTCGAGCAGCACTTCCAGAATGGCGTCCTGAAACACAAGTGGAATGTGGCACGGGACGGCACTGTTTGCCGGCATTCGGGAGTGATCTCGACAGCATCTGGAGAGGAGCTGCTGGTGCGGAGTCGGGTGGACACTGAGGTGCGATCGAAAGCGACGCTGACGGTTGTCCCGTTGGACTGACAGGGCAGCAATGGGCACGTGCGTTCGTGCGAGTGCTAGCAGAATCGAGACGACGGTGTGCACGTGGCGATGCGGTGCTGTGTATTGCGAGTGAACTGCGAACTGTACACGAACGTGTGAGCTGCGATCCAAACGTTCAGGCTGATTCAGGTTGTTTAAGCTGTGCTGCATGGCAATTGCAGTCCGTTCGAGCAGCGGCGAGTGCAAGAGCACCTCAAAGTGACGTTAATGGCGTGGTAACCAGCACGGAATTCAACCCAAACTGAAGGTGTGGTTGTTGACTTGTTTGCCACTCTCGCGAGACTACGGGCGACCTCGCGAAGCAGCATGCAACGGCTGCTTGCTACTGTAGGAGCGACCACCACGAGCATTGGACTGCTCTGAATCCAGGCGCGACCGCCAGAATATTTCTCGACATCTTCGTCAGCTCGCTTCTTGCGGCCCGCTTCGCGTCCAAAGGCACCGCTTTCGCACTGGAAGTGCGCAAACTGGTGCCGTCGTTGCGTGCTCAAATTGAGGGAACACCGCATGCAATTGGACTTCCCAAGTGCTCGTGCCTGCAAGCCTGGGTCATCCGAGTCGGACGACGTTGGTGGCGAAAGGGCTTCGCGGGCAGATATTCACTATTACACACGCGCATCAAAATCCACATGTGTAAGCGCGAAAAATGTCTGTCGTGTTCGGACATAGCCGAATCGTCTGGGTTCCAAATTCATTCCAGTCGCGCGAGCGAGCGACAGGGCGATATCATAAACACCAGACTCGATTCCTCCATTCCAACCTTCAAAGAGCTTGAGTCCGGGTCGCGTGGGGAATTCATTCCCCCCGACACGATCATCCATCCGTCCGTCCCTCCAGACCCAAAGCGCTCCATGAACGACGCCTTGGACGACGACCACATACATGCACTCGATTGGATGCGCGATTGCATGCATTCTGGCAACCTCGTGATCCGCCCAGTTCGCCAAGCACACCGCCAGCAGCTGGTCATCATTCGGCCGCTCACTGAAGAAGTGCACGTCTGCGCGTGATTGCAGAGGTCTCGAAAAGTCTTCGCGGCCATCACCTTGCGTTCTTGAAGCACCACAAACCGCTGTTGAGCGGCGAGCAAGCGACGGTCAGCAGCATACTCAAGCCAAGTCAGTCAGTCGAGAATTCGCGTGGCACCAGCATCTCAGAGCGGGACTTCCCGCCTGTCAAGCCGCACTCTTGGTCGCACTCGCGCGCTGCGCCGCAACCATTTCGTCGCGCCAGTTCGCCTCGCGCAGTGCGATGCCCAAAGACATCGAGACCGGCTACGGAGCGCTCGTCTCGCCGAAACGCGGCACGGACCCGCTAGTCGACGACGAGGAGGACGAGATGGAGCTGGATAGCGAGGACGCGCTCGAGGACGCGGGCACGGCCGAGGAGGAGCCGTCCGTGCGCGGCGCGTCGGTGCCCATGCTCATGGCCATCTCGCTGCCGCGCGTGGCGATCCAGATGACCTGGTCGGCGCAGTGGGCCGCGCTCGGGCCGTACCTCGGCACGATGCTGCCGCCGTACGCCGTGCAGCTCGCGCAGATCATCGGGCCCGCGACCGGGATCCTCGTGGCACCGACTGTCGGCGTCTTCAGCGACAACTGCACGAGCCGGTGGGGGCGACGGCGGCCGTTCCTCTTTGTGGCCTCGCTCCTGAGCGTCGTGTGCTGGGCGCTCATGGGCTACACGCGCCAGTTCGGCGAGGCGCTCGGGGACTACGGCTCGGGCCAGGACGGCGAGCCGACGCGCCGGCCCTGGACTGCGGCCTTCACTGTCTTCTTCTACCTCTGGATGGACGTGAGCGTGAACGTCGTGCAGACGCCCATGTACCTCATGATCGCTGACTTCTCGGGCGACCGGCAGACGCTCGGCGCGTCCATCGGCCAGGGCTGGTCCACGATCGGCTCGATCCTCGTCGCGGGCTACATCTACGCGTTCGGCGCGGCGCACAAGTCGCTCCGGTCCTTCCTCGCGATGCTCTCGGTCGTTATGCTCGTCACCGTGCTGCTCGCGTGCTTCGTTGGCCGCGAGACGCCGCTTGCCGAGAGCCGGATGGCGCACGCCGGCGGCGGCGCGTGGCAGCAGATCCGCTTCGCGTTCGGCGCGATCTACGCGGGCCTGAAGGGCCTCCCGCGCGTGCTCGTGGTCTACTGCGTCGTGTTCTTCTGCGTCATGTACGGCTACACGGCGTACAACGGGAACAAGGGCCAGTTCTTCGGCTACGAGGTGTACGGCGGCGAGGCCGAGGGCGCGGACGTGTGCGGCTCGGCCGACCACCCGCCGTGCTCGATGCAGCAGGACGCGTTCAACGACGGCGTGAGCACCGCCGGCGGCTCCACGGACCTGCTCTTCAACATCGTCGGGTACCTCTTCTCGTGGGCGCTGCCGGTGCTCGTGAAGCACTTTGGCGCCAAGTGGGTGCTCGTCGGCTCGCTCGTGCCGCAGTCGCTGCTCATGGTCATGGCGTTCACGCGCGTCGTCTGGGTCGACGTGGCCATTGTAATCCTCACGTCGCTCTCGCAGACGACGGTCTTTGCGCTCCTCGTGCCCGTGATCGTGCACGTGTTCGGCGACGCCGGCGGCCTCGGCGTGTACGTCGGCGCGCTCAACTCGGCCAACTGCTTCGGGCAGCTGCTCAACTTTGTCGTCGGCGCCGCGATCGTCGAGACGCCGCTCGGGTACAAGCTCCCGGTGTTCGTGGGCGGCGTCATGAGCTTCATCGGGGTCGTCATCGCCGCCTTCTTCCTCAAGCTCAACATGTACGTCGTTGTGGTGCGGATGGGAATGGGAGTCGGGGGAAGACGATGGTGTGGGTGCTGACTGACTGGTGCGACGGTGCGTGTGTGTGTGTCTGTGGTGCTGGCGCAGCACTGCGAAGGACCTGCTGCCGCGCGGGTACCGGGAGAGCTTCGCGTCGGAGGAGTCGTTCGTGCACCCGGGCAGCGTCATCCTGCTCCGGACGCCCAAGAACCT
Source organism: [Pythium] brassicae (nom. inval.) (assembly GCA_008271595.1). Lineage (NCBI taxonomy): Eukaryota > Oomycota > Peronosporomycetes > Pythiales > Pythiaceae > Globisporangium > [Pythium] brassicae (nom. inval.). Next base: position 5,400 of record SMMQ01002012.1, on the reverse strand, counting down.
GCGGGACCTGTAGCGATAGTGTCTAAGTGCTTTTGTTTCGTGTCGTTGTGCAATACGAGTCGCGTTGTCAGTGCGCTGGTGGCGCTGCTGCTGCTGGGGAGATTCGATGGCTTGGTGATGATGACTCGCGTCCGAAGACGCGAACCCCAAGCAAGTCACTCGAATCGCGTGAGTCACAAAAGTACACAGGACTGTGCTTCCAGCTCGAATGACTCAAGAACCAGGAGAAGACAACGTGGCCACCCCAAGACGAGCTTTCAAACCGACCAATAGTGAACATGTGGACTCGAGATCCTTGGATCGACAGCTGGCTTGCACAAGCCAAGAACGAAGCCATTTCTTTGGCAGGTAAAGTACTAAGTACCTGAGCTCGAAGCGCGCAGCTCGACAGACTACGGCCGCTCGCGAAGCCGAGGAGGGATGGAGAGGAGATGACCGACCCACCAACGAGTAGCCCGTTCTTCGAAGTACCAGAAGCACTCTGCACGGTCTCATGATGCACTTCTTTGCTGAAGATTTCGAGTTCATCGCCCCCGATCTAAATCCGCTAGTGCGCAAAAGGAGGGAATCGAAACGGTTCAACTCAAATCCGATCAATGATCAGTCGGCCAAGTGCGCTCCCGTGCGCAAGTGGAGGGAGGAAGGAGCGAGGTGCGCTGTCGGTCGCCATGGCCGCCACCCGCGCGCCGGACGCCGCGAAGGCGCCGCTGGATGTGCAGTCGCCGGCCACGGCCGCCACGCGCCTCGGCCGCGTGCGCCGTCGGTCCAGCGAGGACTCGACGGAGGTGGACGCGCTGCTCGCCCGCCTCGGCGGCCGCCGCGTGCACTCGCCGCCGCACGCCGCTTTAAACGCGCCTGCGACTGCGACGCAGAGCAGCACGAGCAGCAGCAATGGGAGCTACGGCACCAGTGGCAGCAGCACGGCGCTCGAGATGCTCGCGAAAGGGGTGGACAGCGACGCGGCGCTCGGGGCGCTCGAGCAGCAGCAGTCGGCGCCGTCGCCGCCCTCCAAGCGCCTGCACGTGAGCGACAAGATCTGGGTCTCTGCGATCGCCAACCTCAGCACGGCGGTATGTGTGTGTGTGTAAGGGTATGGTGGGTGTGTCGCAGCATGACAGAAAGAGCACCCGATTGACCGATTGACGACTCGTGTTGGTGTGACCGACTGGATCGGCTGATGGATGTGCACAGTACAACCTCGCGGTGATCAACTACGCGCTCATGATGATCCGGCAGACGTACCCGGCGTCGAGCCCCCAGCTGACGTCCATGGTGGCGTCCTGCTCGCTCGTCGGCGCGATCATGGGGCAGCTCACGTTCGGGTACATTGGCGACGCGATCGGCCGCAAGCGCGGCATGATCTTCACGCTGCTGCTCACGATCGGCGGCGCGCTCGCGAGCGCCGTGCTGCCCTGGGGCGCCGACTCGATCTACTACACGCTCGCAGTCTGCCGCTTTGTGCTCGGGCTCGGCGTCGGCGGCGTGTACCCGCTGTCGGCGACCACGGCGTCCGAGGCCACGAGCGACGCGCTCAAGAACAGCAAGATCGTGGCCGCGGTGTTCAGCTTTCAGGGGCTCGGGCAGCTGCTCGCGCCGCTCGTGGCCTACGCGTTGCTCGAGTGCCGCGTCGCGCACACGCTCGGGTGGCGCCTGCTGCTCGCGGCCGGCGCGCTCCCGGGGCTCGTCGTGCTCCAGCGCGCGTTCAACGCCCGGGAGAGCCCGCACCCGCCGCGCGAGCCTGTGGACGAGATCTGCGGCCCGGGGCTCTGGAACGCGCTCCGCGCCGACGTGGGGCTGCGCCGCAAGCTCGCGGGCGCGGCGCTCGGCTGGTTCCTCTTTGACATCACGTTCTACGGCAACGTCATCTTCACGCCGATCCTGCTCGAGGACGTGCTTGGGTACTCGCAGAAGCACCTGCGCGACGTCGCGCGCTGCTCGGTGCTCGTGGCGCTCGTGGCGCTGCCCGGGTACGTCGCGACGGTCGCGGCGGTCGGGCGGCTCAACTTTCGCTCGATCCAGCTGCTCGGCTTCGCGATGATGGCGTTGCTCTTCTTCGTCATCGGCGCGTTCTACGAGCCGCTCCTGGGCGACAAGGCCGCGCTGCTCGGGCTCTACGCGCTCACGTTCTTCTTTGCCAACTTTGGCCCGAACGTGAGCACGTTCTGCCTCCCGGCCGAGATCTTCCCGCCGCCCGTGCGCGTCAAGCTCAACGGCATCGCGGCGGCGAGCGGCAAGGTCGGCGCCACGGTCGGCGCCGCGCTCTTCGGCATGGTCGAGAAGGAGCGCGGCGTCGCGTACGTGCTCGTGCTCTGCTCGCTCGTGTCACTCGCGGGCGTCGTCGTGACCGCCAAGTTCATCCCCGGGAAGAAGTACCGGAGCTGAAGATGATGCGACGTCATCATTCGCGCACGCTTTCGCCAGTCGCCTGTCGCCAGTCGCGCGCGTGAGGAGAGCTCTCTCCTGACTGGTTGGTGCCACTTGCTTATGTATCCTCTTCTGTTGCTCGCTGTCGCGCTCTCTCGCTCTCACTCTGCTACGATACCTACGCAGTCTATCGGCGCCAGCCAGCTTCGCACTCCCCCTTCCCCTCCACGACCGAGTCACTTGCGGGGGTCGCCGTTGCGCGCCGCCGTGTGCGCGCGCTTGGCCTTGAGGAGCTTCTCCTGCTCGGCCATCTCGTCCCGCAGCGCCTTGAGCAAGTGCGCCGCGGCTTCGGCGTTCCCGTCGCAGAGCTGCTTGAAGCGCGCGAGCGAGAAGCGTACAAGCAGGCGGCCGTCTACGGCGCTCGTGAGGTTGCCCGCGTACTTGGCGAACGCACCGTGGCGCACAGCGCCGACCCAGAGCCGCACGCGGGGGTTGTCCCACTCGCGGACAGGCACAACGACGTCACCCTCGTCCTCCTCGGGCACGTCCTCGCGCTCTGTGCCCACGTGCGGCGCGTCTTCGAGCATTTGCCCCGCGCACAGCAACGTGTGCAGCGTGTGCTCCGTGTCGACCGAGAGCGGCGACACGGTCGCGACCACGCTCGCCTTGGCGCGCTTGCTCCAGAGGCAGCCCTTGAGGATTCGCGTGAGCGTGCTCGCGCGGTACGGCACGTACCCGGTCGCGTCCTCGCGCCCGATCGCGCGCACGCACTCCTTGAGCGCGAGGTGGCTCTTGTTGATCTCGATCGTCTCCTTGCGCCGCGCTGCGCCGTGGTGGAAGCTGTCGGCGTTGCGCTCACTGCCGGCGAGGTCGAGCAGTACGAGCTGCCCGTAGAGCTCGCCCCCCGCGCGGCGGCGCAGGTTCACGTAGCACACGAGGTGCGACCGCGACGACTGGCTGTTGACGCTCGTCGACTCGGTCGTGCGCAGGCTCTTGACCGCCTCGAGCACGCCGAGCAGCGCGTTCGTCGAGTCGGCGTCGGTCTCGGTCGCGTTCAGGAGGTTGATGCTCCCGTCGCCGTCTTCGCACACGAGCACTTTGCCGCGGTTGTTGATGAGATCTGAGGGTATGGGAGGGGCAGCAACACAGACAGAGGCCTCAGTGGGACGCGTAGCGAGAGCGCGACAGGCACAACGACACAGTCTCACGCAACCCACCAAAGCACTTGGAGCCGGCAATCTCGATGGCTGAGACCGAGACGGAGAAGTCGACGCTCCCAACCGCCTCGGTGAACAGGTCCTCCGCGATGTACTGGAAGAGCCCGCCCATGGTGTACGTCTTGCCGGAGCCGGTCTGCCCGTACATCATGCACACCGCCTTGCCGCCCTCCATCGCGTGCAACAGCAGGTGCTTGGCCGCGTCGTTGTAGACCGCCTCCGTGTCCACGAGCTCGTCGTAGCACGTTGAGAAGCGCTGGTGGTGCGACACGATGTACTTGTGGCGCATGTCTGGTCCCAGCAGCAGTCCAGAGAGTCAGCGTCAACTCCTCAAAGTATACCAACCAGGGCACCGGCGGCCCCTCACCGTTGTACATCTTGCACTCGTGGATCACGATCTCGCGCTCGCCGATGGACGAGATGACGTCGAACTCGTGGTTCGCGATCTCGTGCGGCAGCAGCGGGCGCTTGCGCACGTACACGTGGATCTGGTCGTTGCCGAGCGGCGCCGGCTCCTTCTGCCGCGCGTGCTCGCGCAGGTAGCGCTCGCGGATCGCGCGCAGTGTGCGCGTAAAGTCGTCGGCGTGCACTTTACGCGCCGTGCTGGCAGGGGCACCGGGTCGAACCGGAGTGAGTCGAGAGTGTCAGGCAGGTGGGGATGGTACATGGCGCGGAGGACGTCAAGACGGCAAGCAAGGACGCACCGCTTGTCCATGTTTTGGCCAGCGCCGCGCCACTCGCGTTCGGGGACCATTGAGGATGGATGCGGACAGGAGGAGGTATGAGGATGTGAGCTCTTGGTGGCAAATTCGGTTGTGAAGCCATGCGAGATGCAAAATGAAATGCGCTGATTTGAACATGTAACAAACATTCTGGTGCAAAAGTACTGTCATTCTGTCAAAGAGGTGTATTTTTAGCGAATAATATGTCGCCGAGTGTGTATTTTTAGCGAATGGGACATGAGTGTCCAATTCGTTCCCATTTTTCAAGTCGTTTTTCATCCGACTTCATTTGCCGGACCGAACAGCTCACCACTGTGAAAGACATCAGCAAACAAGTTCTGTACGACATTCACCTCAACTCAAGTCGAGTGAACTGGTTAATAGTGCTGGTGGAGCACAGTACGGCATTGTACATGTACTCCCCCCCACACACACTCGTCACCGCCAACAAACCGTTTGAAGTAGTCCCTTGTCGAGTTCACATCTGTCAGTTGCCTTTACTTCAATCGCAATGAACGAAGATATGAGCTTGTCTCGCACCGCGTCACGCCACACTCTCCTCCATCCTCGAGATCGACGTCATCGAGCGCTGAGCAAGATGGCCGACAAATCGCAAGGTTCAAGTGAGCGGCTCGACCGCCCACCCGCTGTCACCGCCGCGGAGGAAACCATCGCGCAGGCGAAGCGGCGAGTGGCGCAGCTCGTGGCGTTCTTTGAAGACGGAGGCTCAAGAGGTCGCCGCCGCGTTGTCTTTCGTCGGCCGATGGGGATTCCTTGCGCAGGAATGCACCGCCAGGCCAATGCCAACACACCCCATGGTACCAGCGACGAGATCTCGACGCGTCTCAACTGCGTCCTGCGCGCTTTCCAGGAGACGCTCGAGGAACCACGACCGGAAGACGCCTTCACGAAACCGGACGTCGCGAGCGAAGACGAAATCCACCACGGCGAGCTTGGGGACTGGCTGTGTATCTGAGTGCACACGTGAGTGAGTGAGTAGCGAAGGCAAAGAACAATGAGTGGCGTTGACGACGGGGACGGCGGTGGCCAGCGTTGAAAGTTCGCATACAGTACCCCCCCCCCCCCCCCCCCCCCCC
>SMMQ01002011.1:14553-29728 GCA_008271595.1 [Pythium] brassicae (nom. inval.) | reverse complement strand
AAATGTGGCGCACACCACCTAAATATGATCAATGATTGGTGAAAACAATACCCCCAGAACTGAGTAGTTACTAAATAAAATCGATCCACACATAAAATTGACACGAGTCAGCGCTTTTGACAAGAGGCAGACAATATCGACATTGGGCCATCCCCCTTGAACAAGAGAGAGTTATCTTGTGCTCAACACCAAGTGTTACCGTCCCATGCGCTTCAACTGACATCTTATGACTTTCTAAAAGCACACACACGACGGATTAATGCAATATGAGCGCGAGAATGATTGTTCACTGCTGGCCGATTTGATATCGGCATTTCTGCTAATTGTTGAGTAAGAACTACGACTTTAATTCTGAAAATGAGACGAATTTCCCACCATGGCTTGATTGGGTGGAAATATCAGCTGCGTGTAATTGCTTTTAAATACAGAACTCACTTAAAATGCGCTAACTATGCACTGACACCATCTTACATAAATTAACTTGTTCATGGGAAAGAGGAGATTTTGCTTAATACTTCTTAGTATTATCGTAAAAATTCCACGATTTTTAGCTCGCTCAACCACCACCTAGATTTGAGCGAAATAGCCTTCTTTTGTGGCTCTCGCACGCTTCTTGCGCTCTGGCGAGGGGAGCTTTACATGCACAAAAAACCACGTGAATATATCAGGATGTTTGGATGGCAACCGTGGAAATGGCATGCCGATCGAGCTTCAATTGACTCTAGCATGACCAATCGCGCAAATGACGACTTTATTATGACACAGAAGAGTATTAATATTCAATATAGAGGGTTTTACAAAAGATATACTACTCTATTTTTTGGTCTCGTGAGTCACAAGACCAAAACGTCGTGACCACCCACACGTGCCCAAACCTTCCATTCTTCGATTTCGGCACCTTGTCCTTCGTCCTTTTCAGTCAGTCGCTCTTGTCGTTCGGCAACAATATATACACTGCAAACTTCTCATAAAAGTCTGTGGTGGAGACTTGGGTCGAGTTTTTCAATCGGGGAAACAATGTAAGATTTCGGTGCTCGCTATTCATTTGACACTTCGTTCGCACACCGAAGAGTCGGATGAGTCAACACTGTCGAAGAGTGAGAGAGGGGGGAGGGATAAATAGATTGATGGATAGAAAGAGAGGCAAGACAAAAGAGCGCTGTGCCGAGCGCCTGTGGCCATTCAATCGAAATGAAGCTGCTGCAGATCATTCGTGAAACGACCTGCCGCGGTATCGCTGTCTGTTGTTTACCGCGGTCGCTTCTTGCATACAAATCGCGAGTCGTTTGCAGGCTCAAACTGGATGGAAGTTGCTCCACGCAATTCCCCCGCTTTTATCACTGCTTCTGCGTACTGCACTCTCGAGCTGCATGACATGCTACTTGCGAGGCTTGCTCACCGCAAGAACACGCAAACTGTTTAGCTTGCATTCATTATGCGTCTGTCTCTTTTTGTCATATTGACACTTTTTGTCACTTTCGTTCTCTCTGTGTCTGTCACTGAGTCGAATCTCTTTCATTCACAAACCTTCTTCCTCCCTCTTCTCTCGCTTCTCCGCAAACTCCGCCGACACCGACGCGCACATACGTTCTGCTACCAACCACTCGCCCGTCACCGTGGACGGCGTTGCTTCGCCCCGCGTCGGCGCCGTGCTTCCAACCAGCGCCAACCGGCCCGGCTCTCCTTTTGGGAAACCCGAGGTATCCGCACAACAACGACTTCCATGACGACAAATACGCAACCATCCAGTATCTCAACATTCTCATCTGCGCGAAGCACTTAATCATTGGCGAGATGAGCGATACCACCTCCGATCTGGTGCGCTTGCATCGTGCACGCAGGTGTTGACTTCACTGGCTGGTTGTGCTTGTCGTAATGTGTATATCGAGCTGGTCCTGAGCTACAAGGCAGACCAAGGAGTTCGGGTCGCTCTGCTCGTCGACAGGCTTTCCGCCAGCCGCGAAACGGGCCGCATCCGCACCCTTGACCACAGAATCGTGGTGACGACGCGCTTCAATGTGCGCGTCCACACGAGGTTCGTTTTCGTTGATTGCAAGCTTCTCCTGGATGACACTTTAAACTGGAGCGCGTTCGCTCTTGAGGGCGGAATCTCGAGAAGGTCAAAGGCATCGGGTTCGGCGGGGAGCTCTACGCGTCGGCCTTTAAGGACAACAAGAACGACAGGAGGGGAGGGGGCTCGTTCTTTCAGACAGCGGGCTCGTGATAGCGATAAAAAGCACTGTGGTGGCTGCTTACGGTGTGATGGGTTTAGTGGGCAGCCGATAAGTGGCGGCACGGTTCTCTCAAGTCATGTCGCTGAGAACGAGCGATCTGGAGGAGGCGGAGTAATGGCGAGAAAGCACTACGCGGCGGTGCTGTTAGCGTTGGTAATGCCAGTGGTGGTGCTGTCAGAACTGGTGATGCCAGTGGTGGTGCTAATGAGGATGCGTTTGGTGGTGCTGCTTCAGTTCAGGGAAGGGGTGGCGGAGGTGGTGAAGGAGCTGCAGCCCGTAGTGTTTGTCGCGGTGGTGTACCAGCCAGTGGCGGTGGTGGACCAGCCAGTGGCGATGGTATAGCAGTCAGAATCGATGGTGAAGCAGCCAATGACGATGGTGAAGCCGCCAATGACGATGGTGGAGTGGTCAGTGGTGGTGGTGGAGCAGAGCGCGGCGGTGGTGGAGTCGTCGAGCGAGCGATCGGTGTTGTACGGCGCACATTGCGGACAGTCGATTCGCTAATGGCGCATCTCACCTCGACAAACTAACTCGGGAGTATCTCATCTTCGCGAAGCGCTCGCCGTCTACTTTTTTGCTACTCTGTGGAGCAGATAATATTGTGAAGGAAGCCCACCATATTTCCCTCATCACCATGCCCCAGAGTACCTTGCGGAAGCAACAATTCAGGCGAGACGAGAGACTGTGTCGCATTTCCTGTGCCAATGACAGACTTGCATAGGCCCTGCTGTCCTGAACGCCCGCTATCATGAGCACTCGCAGCCGAGGACCACCCGCTTGCAAACGACACTAGGAATGCGTTGCCTCAACTATAAGTACGAACCGTTCATTTTCTTGGAGACGCAATGCAACTGCGAGCTGGGTCGGCTGTGGTGCGAGAAGCTGCACGAGGAGGACCAGCAGCAGCCGAAGAAAAGCGACTACCGGAGCAGAACTATTAGAGGAGCGAGAGTGTCACGGAGGAAGATCCGTGGCCTTAGTGTACACGTGCGCGGTGAGGAAGCGATGGGAGCGCAGGGAGCACAGGCGACCGAGCCTGTGCTGAAGCAGGTATTATCAACTCGGATCTTTTATTTGTTTTTTTGTTTTTAGAATGATGGTGAATTTGAGGGAAAAGCAAACTACCGTGAGCCACCCGATAAGTGGCGGGTTCTGATTGGCTGAAAGAAGCGAAATTTCAGCCAATAACAGACGACAGCCAAATAGGACAATGGCCGGGAAATGGTCCACACTAGGTCGTTTCTAACCGCGAGATTAGGGTCGAACCTAATGTGGTGTGTAAGATGACCCGTTGCACCACCCTCCACGCAAAAGAGCGCGCACCCACACTGGATGGAAATACACTAGAAAATAGAGAAGCCAACATGCACGTTGTCGCCGAGCGCTTGCCGCGTGTCGGCGCCGCCCGCCTAATCGCTCAACCACACGATACCGTGCGACGCTGGCTGCCGCGCGCACTTGCCGAAACGCCGCCGATCGCGCAGACGACAATGGACGACACCGGAGATGCTGCTTCTGCTGCTGCTTCTGCTGTCGCCGCGGCCGATGCTGATAAAGGTGGCGCCGCTCGCGCGGCGCCGCTTCCAGTCGAGGCCTCGCGCTTGTTACTGGGCTGACCGACGTTCGTGGACACACTGCGCGAGTGGACGCTCTTCGACCCCAGCGGCTTCGAGCGGCCGCTGCCGGACCACGAGATGATTGAGATGTGGCTCCGTGGACAAACGACAAGCGGTAAGCTCATCGCGGCTACGGGCGCCATGACACAAGAGTCGCTCGACGAGCCGTGTGGCAGGTTCGAGCGCTGCTGAAAAGCGGAACCGTGGCTCGCGGAGACGATACCGCTCAGCGAGGAGCAACGTCGCCGTCACGGCATTCGTGAACTGCGCGCAACGGTGTGCAAGATGTCGTGGAACTGCGAGCGCGAGTGTTGCTGAGTTCACATGCACAAAGATTGCCGGATGAGTCGCGCAAGCGGGATCGTGGGACCTGACGCGGCGACGTGGGGTGGGGTAACCCTGTCGGTGCCGATCGAGAAACAGGAGCGCGTCTAGATCGGGCTGTACCTGCGCACGCATGCCCAGCTCGAGTGGACGTCTGCGCTCGGTGACGGTGCTCCACGCGACGATTCAGCGTACTTCGGGCGACTGCCACCTGCGAAGCCGGCGCGCGATGGCCACCGCGCCATGTTTAGAGTACTTGCCGCCGCGCGTGCACAGCCGTGGACGATCGAGATCGTGTTCACGATCTCTGCAGCACGCGCCTCGCGCGGGATCGAGATTTTACTCTCGCTCGCGTTCATATGGTCTGGTCGGTCGACGTCACCGCGCGGCCGTACGCGGCGACAACATCTGGAATGTCTCGAACCAGTGTCGCGCGCGACTCTCACGTATCCCGCGTGGGGATATACCCGAGCCACCGCACAAGATACTCTCGGCTTGTTGGTGTACGAGCATCAAGGTCCCGGTGGCGCGCGCCGCGACGGCTGGATGGCGGGTCGCGGTTGTCGACGAGAAGCTCGATATTCCAGCGCAGAATACCCGCGCTATCGAACAGCGGCGGAGGAACATCGCGTTGGATGCTGATCGGTGGCGCCGGAACCTGCGAACGCGCCGGCGCCCGACATTTGAGATCGCCAGCTGCGTCCGGCGAATCTGTCGCAGTGGATTCGCCTCGACTGGATTGACTTAGAGGTAGATCCGGCGCGCGATCGAGCGGACGAGGCGGTTGTTAAGACGGAGCAGAGCACAGCGGCTCTTGCCGCGCTGGAGTTGCGACTGTCAAGACTGGAGAAATCGAACGAGGCACTCCGCAGCGAGAACGCGGCGGGTCGCCGCGAGCAGTCCCCCCCCTCCCATGCCAGATGATTCAGCCTCGCCATCGGTCGCCGGTCGTGGTGCTCCCTGGGTCGACTGTGGGAGAGTCGACCGCGGGATAGTCGATGACGAATAGCGCTTCAGGCGCCCGACGTAAAACGTCGGGTGCAGGCGCATCGTGGTTGGGATGTCGAGTGTGTATACGTCCGCTTTGGCTTTGACGGCGTTGAATGAACCAATGAACCGGTGCGCGAGCTCGGTCGGGCCCAAGTTTGTGATCTAAGCTCTTTGAATGCCCGTTGTCGAAAGTAACACGAGATCACCGAGTGCGTACTTGTCCATGTTCATGTGACCGTGGGCATCCGCGACCGCCTTTTGCTTGTCTACAGCGATGCGCTAGTGCAGCGCACAAATCGCGCGACGCTCTGCCGACGAAGGACAACTCGTCGAACCCAGTTTGACCCAAAGGTTGCTGACTGGGTGCGGCGCTTGCCGCCGCGCCACCTTCGCGTGACAAGTCCGCGTGGCTCGTTGCTGGTATAATGAAAGTCTCCGTCGCCCATATGACAGTTTCATCAGGATAGAGCGTCGTCGCGCGTCGCGTATTGACGCGCGACCGAGTGCTTGATGCGACAGAAAGCTGTAGCGCGGCAGTGCCCGCGTCATTCAGAGGCGCTTGTTGAAGTTCGGCCGAACGAGGAAGTTGCGGCGCGGTCGCTACCGCTCCATTTCGACGTGATGATTGTTTGAGAGCGGCACTTTGGCGCCTAATTGCGGCGCTAAATGCCGCGAGACTCCCAACTGTTGGGCACGCAGGTATTCGTGCCTGCGCCGTCCCGACGGTTGAGTCCACTGATGGCGAAGAGGACGTGAGGCCGTTACGCGTTGGCTCGTCCGCCGGTGCCGTTTCTGACACCAAGGTCACCGGCGCCGTACCCCCACCAAGCGAAACGCAACTGTCGAAGTCGAGAGCCGCAGGGACGCGCAGGTATCGCGCGTTGTAGGCATAGAAAGGCGTCACGCCGGTCGACACGTGGACTGCGTTGTCGATCGCGAACTCTGCCACGGGCAGAAACGAGTTGCACGATGCAAAAGTAGTCGCGTAGCTTCACAGGAGGACATCCAGCACGAGATTCGCGCGCTTCGTCTGCCCGTCGGTCTCGGGGTGCGACGTGGTTGCCATCAGCAGCCGCGTCTCGAAAAGATCGATGAGGTGGCGCCAGAAGGATGTCGTGAATCTCGGGCCGCGATCGGAGACGATCGTTGTCGGAAGGCGATGATGCCGGAAGACGAGATCGACGAAGAGCACCGCGTTTCTTCCGCTGTGATCGAGCTGAAGATCGCCGCCAGATGGACCATCTTGGTAAAACGATCGGCGACGACAAAGACGCCGGTTCAGCCGCTGGCGTCGGGTGGCAACCCGATGATGAAGTCCATGCTCACAGATCGCCACGCGTCCGTAGGGGTTGGAAGTGGTTACAACGAAGCCTGCGACGACGGCGATAGCTTCACGCGCTGGCGGACCTCGCATGAGCGAACCCACTAGAGCACCCACTTGTAAATGTGGGGCCAGTAGAGCGTCTTGGATAGCGCGAGGTAGGCCTTCTCGCGACCGAGATGCCCGCTGCTCGCGCTATCATGATGCTCGTAGAGGTTGCGTCCTCGCAGACCGTCGTTGAGCAGGACGACGATGCGTGACGCGTCGAACTTATTGATCTGGTACAGCAACATGCCGTCGGCGAACGCGAAGCAAGGCGCCCGCGCCCGTGCGGACGCGGGTAGTAGTTGCAGAGCCTTTGCGCTTGGCGCGGGGCAGTATTCGAGCATTCCGGGGCACGATGAGTCACGAGCGTACGCGCTCGCGGTGAAGTCCCGCAGCGGGCTCACCGCGGTGACCGCGACTGTTGGCAGCCCAGTAGGTTTGTTTTGTCTACACTCCCTCAGTCTCTTCACTACAATTTATCCGTCAATATTCGTATAGAATTAGTCTGGACATCAACGGTACTTCGCCCTTAACTGGATATAATACAAATTTCAAGTATAATCGGACATTCTCAGAAATACTCAGTATCCGAACTTGTGTGACTTGTCCCGAACGACTGCAAGCCGACGAAGGTTTGCTTAGCGCTGCGAGTGTCGCGGTATTTTGGGGGAAACAATGAAGTTGCTGCTGTGGATTGGGGAATGGAGGATTCAATTTGCTCGGTTTGTGATTGGGTGCATCGACGATTACAGATTTGCGGTCCAAAATAAATCGACTTGTCCTGCCAAATTGAATACTCTCACTGCACTCACCAACAAGGTACACTTTTTATGAACAAAATCCCCAAATAAAAAATAAAACGACGGCACGTGGGACTTTTGACCTAGCCCTTGCAAGGTCGAGATTTGACAAATTTAGAAATCCTTCTTTTTGGCATGCCTCTATAAATGGTCATTTCCATACATGGGCAGTGACATCTCACTGTTTCACGGCTTTAATCAGTCAATAGACTCATTTGGCTGCACACTTGCCGCGGCGCTGACAAAAAGTGAGAGCCTGAGGTCTTGTAGCATCCGAATTACACCATGAAAACGTAAGCAGCGGTCGATCCACATGTAGGTAGCGCTGCAAATGTCACTCAAGAACGATGGAGTGCAGACGCTGGTACTTGCGTGTTATATGGGTACTGAAAACTGAGGAAAATCACAAGAGTGGAGGGAGAGGAAACACTGTCTCGCTCTAGCTCTCGATCGCTCGTTGGACTCGTGTTGCCTCTCATCACATATAAACTTGCTCCACGTGCAAGTCCACGCACAACTGTGAATGTTGGCGGGCGTGTGATCACAGGAGGTAGCGCTACGTAGTGGCTTGGTGCTAGATAGAGCCTGCTACTTGCTCGCGCTTATAGTGACACGGGTGACGCAAGTCGAAGATGGCAGCTTCGTTGAATAAATATACAACGCAACTCGATTGACCAAGTTAGATAGCCAGATTGTCGACGGCAAGGTAGATGTGGGTAAACGTCAGGTATCTCTCGTACGCGAGACCGGAACTCGAAATAATGAGTACAATCGTGTGTGTTAGATCGCTGCCAGGTCAGTCGTTCACCGTCATGTACACCTCCAGGAAGGGCGCCATCAGAACGCCACAGTTGTAGTTGTCGCGCTGCTGCAGTCCCCTGAACAGCGATCGCTCATCAACCTTTCACCTGATCTCACCAACTATGCCAACTTCTCACCAACTTCTCACCAACTGTTCACAAGCTCCACCAACGCAAGCGCGCCTTGCGCGCCTTACTTGTTCGAGTTGGTCCCGTATGTGACGTTCACACACAACACCTCCAGAAATCGCTGGAACATCGTTCGCATGAACTTCGTCTGGAACGCGATGCAGCTCGTCCTGCCGCTGTCGCCGCGGAGGGTGTTTGCCACGTCGGCTGGAGCCGAACAGAGATCTTGGAGCACCTCTTGGACATAGTTGTTGACGTCCGGGGACAAGTATGCGTTCGCTTGGATCTCGGCAATCATGTACTGCATGCCCTTCGGCAAGATTACCTTACCCGACGACTCCTTTAGATATCGAAGGGTCTTCTCGATAGAAGCCCCGCCTGTCATCATACCCTAGCGTGTCAGTCGCAGCGCCTACGCACGAGAGCCGTACCGACAGGACAGCGCACCCATCCTCAGCGTGTCCACCACCGTCAGCACCTCTGGGTAGGTTACTGTGCGCGCCTCGTGGTGGTAACGCGCGGCTACAGCCCCACTTAAGACGCGTGGCATCAGCCGGCGGCGCTTCGCCGCGGTGGTCTCATGCACTGACTCGAATTCCGCCTCGTCAGATGACGACGATAGCCCAGACGGCATTCCCTCTGTAGCGCACACACAAGAGGCCCATGAGTGCCGACAGCCATTGGTCGTCTCACAGCACACAACACGTACCAGCTTCTCCCGCTTGATGTCGCTTCCTGCGCTTTTGTCAACCTCCGCTTCTTCTCTCGCCGATTTGAAAATGAAAGGCAGCCAGTACGCAGAAAAGCCACCCGTTCAGATTTTGGAAAAACCAAATTTGAATATTCCGAACGTCCCGTACCCGAGTTCTTCACAGGCGGGTTAGGGAAGGTTAGGGTAAACTAGTTGGCTACTGCAGACTTCCAAATTGAACAGCATGACAACTGAACACAGACAGGATCTGAATGAAAAAAGGTGTCAGCCAATCAGATCGCATAGAAAAAAATCGACTGGCTGCCAAGAAAAAATATACAGATAACGCAGTTAGTGCACCACAAAGGGAGACCTTTACGGCGTTCTTGTGTTCTTGTGGGTGACAACTGTAAAGTAATTAATTTGACTTGATTTCAGCATGCAAAATTTGGTCCCTGAAACCGATGTTCCACAACCCAGTTTGTTCCACAACTGTGTGTGATAGAAGTGTGAGATGTCTGAACTACATAGTAGTAAATAACTACAGACACCACACAGTTCAATCTCACACAGTCGTAGAACAAACTGGGTTGTGGAACATCGGTTTCAGGGACCAAAGTTTGCATACTGAAATCAAGTCAAATTAATTCCTTTACAATTGTCGCCCACAAGAACACAAGAACGCCGTAAAGGTAGCCCAATTCACAATTTCCATACATTATTGAGTTTTTGTTCTAGCACATTGCCAATTTTTGGAATTTATTAGGTTACAAAACAATTTATAAATTTTCAAAACCAATTTTAAACCGTTAAATGTATCAAAAAGCAGTTTAAAACGTAAAATTAACCCATTTTTAACAAAAAATGTGTTATTAACTGTTCTTGACATGTGTTACAAATTGAGTCACACTGGAAAATTTCATCTCCGTTTGTGGAACACAAACTGTGTGTTGCGTGTAGTTCAGATGCCAAATTACAACTGTATAGATCAGATTTTGTGCTCTTGAAGTGTAATACAGATACACTGTTCTGTTCTTTGGAATTTTTCCAGAGTTATTCCAAGATCTGACTTGGTCAACCACTTCGGAACTTATTTGCCTGATATTTGACTGTTCGGGCAATCTTCATGTCACCTTTTCTCGATATTTGGAGGATTTTTCTCGAAAAGTCAGCGAACTGAACCTGAATTTATGTCGCCCAAAGAGGTCTACGTATGTCTTCAGGAGACATCACTCAATATTTTTTTTACGTGAAACATTCAATACACATTCATAAATTGACATAATAATCGGTCATAAACTGTACGTTTTTGGCCAGGATGTTGCTCGTTCTGGAGTTGTAGACAATATTCTTCATTGTGCAGAAATGTCTGTCCTCAGCAGACATCCCGTAATATTCGGTTTACATTTTCGACTATGCATCACTCTGCTCGTGTATATGGAGGTGTAGAATTCTACAGTCATCGAACTCTTACAAGAAAAAGACCCTACATTTGCGTCACTGTCTGTCTCTGTGCAACTTCGGGTCCACAAAGAGAGGGGGTAACTGTACTTTATGGCGAGGGAAAATGACGAGAAGTGTAGCAAGTATGAAAGGTTTGACAACATGAGATACGACGGGAACGTATTTGTCTCAACCGCAATACCACTCGAACGCTTTGAGCCACACACATACTGACAGCAACCCAGAAAACGGCTACACGTGGTGACAGTTGCAACTGTCAAATCTACAGTACGCGAAAAAAAGAGCACACTCGCATTTTTAAAAGCACCACACACCGAGCGCACGAGCCACGTGCAAGCGAGCTCGCGCACAATGAGCGAAGGACATGCACGGCGGACTGGCCAAGCACCTGCACGAGAACTTCAGACGCACTTCGACCCGCCTTCTCCACAGACGCCCAACGAGCTGGCGCTGCCAGCAACCTGTACCTCGCAGCCAGCACCGCTACCGCGCGAGACGCTCCATCAAGTACCGCCCTAAGCATCGTTGCGTGGACAGCAGCCTCAAGTATCGTTGCACTGCGCGCCGCAACAAGCATCGCCGCCGTCAGTAACCACGGCACCGCCAGTGCACCCCTCACAGCCACGCACTCCGTCTCGAGCTGCAACGAATCGCGCGTCGTCGACGACCATCAAGACAGCGGAAGAGTGTGCAGCAACCGACTCGCTGCCACCGTTTGAGTCCATCCTCACGTACGCCAAGTAGGAGCGGCGCTCGCACGCGCTGAAGAACCGAAAGATGTTTTTTTTTCAGCCGAAGTCTCGGAAGAAAGCGTGGATGGTGAAGCGCGCCCCGGTGAGATACTCGAAAAGGGCATACCGAGTTCAGACAATGAGCGCACGCTTTCTGAGCGATTATCGAGCTATTGCGAAAGGGGCTTGTTACATTGGAGCTCCAACACGCCGGACGCCCAAGTCCGCTAGCGAGGAAAAAGACGATGAAAGACTGCTGGGCGAGGAGCTCGATGAGCAATTGGGATCGTAGTGACGTGGCGAAGTGGATTCGGGTAAGAGATGGCGTGTATCAACGGACAGCACAGCTATCGGACCGACACGAGGTGTCGAAGGAGATCGCGGCGTGGAACTGGCGGATTTGGACGGCTCAAATGAAGAAAGCAAGACGGACGAGACCGAGGAGTAGACATTTAGCGAGACGAATGCGAACGAGTGCAATTACATCGATGTAACCAGCAGGACTTCGGAGCAGCTCGCGCGGGAGTCTACCAAGACACCAACAGGCCGATTGATGTCGTGGAGATCCAACACAGCATGTACTCGGATGGCTTTGCTCTTTCGGATTTAGGAGGTGCCCACTGGCGCGGGTGCAGCACCAGTTGCCTGTCAGATCGGTGCGCGAACGCGAGAGCCGACATTTTCTACGCGGACAATAACTCTCTGGTCGGCCGTCGATGTGGGAATCGGTTGCGCTGCGCGGACGGGCTTTGTCTAAAGACGAGGCCATTCGGCTACACGGTCTTCGCAGAAAACCTGATCCCTGCGGGCTCCATCATAGGAGAGTACACGGGTGTGCTGACAACGTAAAACTTTGCCAGCCATTAAGCCCGGCGGTCAGCGTAAGTGGTGGAGTTACAGACACGATCTGCAAGAAAGAAGAAGCTCTATATCGACGCGAAAGTTCAAGGCGGTATCTTGCGCTTTGCGAACCATTCCTGCCACGCAGCCGCAGCTTTCTTCGGGGTTCGGAACCGTAGGCGTCTGAATGTTGTAGTTGCCGCTGTCGACGACATCCTGCCCGGGAGCGAGGTGACAGTCGACTATGGTGATAGGCTTTGGTTTGACTGCAGATGCGGATTTATGAACTGCCAAGGCAGAAAGTAGGAGTCGAACACGAAAGAGCGCGTTCACTTTATAATATTCATTGACGGAACACCCCCGAGTGGGATCGTACGTGTAACCTCTCTGGCACAATGTGGAGCTGGCTTTGCAATGTAGATCTATCCTCCCTGGACCGAGGGACGTGTCGTAAAGGTTGAGTGCGAATTCCCGAGTAGTAATAGACGAAATGACACAAGAAATACTCTCAGTACCTCAGTGACCTCCCGACGTGCGGTTTAAACAGTGAGGGGTGTACTCCAAGAAACTGCGCTGGACGTTTAATCCCCTTGTGGGAGTAGGTGAGGTGTACATCTGTTAGAAACACCAAGAAAGAAGCGGATGCAAACACAGCTTCAGGTTGTTGAGGGGCTCAAAAAAACTCTCCACATTACAGCTCCAGATGGTGAATCCCCGCGCGGAGTCTCGGACCTTTGAAAGCTTTCCTACTGAAGCCCACACAAGCTAGGCGCGATACCACACATATGAAATGAGAGAGATAATCTATTTTGACAGACACTTGCGTGCAAGTTCGCTTGTGTGGCCGCGCTGATGGCATCGAGAACAACGATGGAGTAACTCTGAACCCCTTGACTCAACCTCCGAATCCGCCCCGTGCGTGGTCAGCCGAACCGCTGTGACGCTTCCGCTGGCAGATCGGAGTGATCATCTTCGAGTTCGCCGTCGAGAGGCACAAGAACTACCTGATAGCCATATGACGCCACATATGTCTGCACTTGTAGCACGCTTCGAACCCCGCGACAGCACTTGCAAGCGCGTCTCGATCGCTCAAGGCCGCGATGAGGTGCCGGCACGGTAGTCGACGCTGGCCAATGAATGGACACGTGCACTGGAACTTGGGAGATGGCCACTCGGCGCCAAACACGAACACTATACGAGGTGTTCCAAACGTAGGAGATGTCGTCGGGCGCACGTTGCACCGAGTACGACCCGATTTTAGCAGCCTGTTGGTCGTAGATTCTCTGCGAGGAGGGTATGATCACGAGCGATTGTTCCGACCATCGTGCTACGTTCTGAGATCTGAGGTAGCATGCGTCCACAAAATAGCTGCACATTGCCTCAACGAAGGCGAACGGTGGAAGGCTGCGCATGCCTCTCACCAACTGCAAGTCGAACTCCCCCTCCACGAGATTGCTCGTACGCCAGTCGTACAAACCTGCCACATCGATGTTCGCGTGTGTACACCAATTCTGGGCTGAGATCTGCGCGACGTACTGCTCCACCTCGTTGCCCGGCTCCATCCCAAGCCAGGCCAGCTGACTAATGTACTCGTCGGCCGTCTGGGCCGCTTGTATTGCCAGTAGAGGTTTTATGGGAGTCATTGAGTCTTGTAAAGCGCGCGAGCAGGTTATGAATGATGTGAAGCGCGCAGAAGCGCAGCTCCAAACCGGAAGTTGCTCCGACAGAAAGGAGCGCGAGGTGCCGGTCGCAAAAGTTCGGGATGCCGTCAAAATCAATTCCAGAGGATTACAAAGTCGAAAAGAACCATCAATAGTTTTCGATGTCTTCAGCAGGAACTAGAGTGAATGCGAGGACGGTGTTGCGCATGTCACCGTCTCGGCCAACGAGGAGAACTTTCACCGGCCGTAACTCAGTGACTTGCAGTGAGAGCAATCCACTTCGAGAACGCGCTGGCGAGAGTCTGCCAATCCCCAAAACACCTTCGGCGCGACGAGAAGTCTCTCGAATCGTCCTGCTGAATCTTTCTCCATTACGGCCACAGAACCTGGGTTCGTTGCCGCGAAGGGACGAAGATACGCAGGTAGCTTGCGATAGACTCCTCGATCGCCGAGCCGTTTACATTAGCCACCCATTCGCGCGCTCGATAGACTGTTCGGATCTTTTTCGACAGCGCCACGCCATCGCGCGACTGGACTTGTTCAACAAGCGTACGTGCGGTCACCTCGTGGTTTGCATGAACCGCGCTTGAGAAGGTCGGCAAATTATCTACTTGGCGGCGGGTTGGGTTGGCAATTGCGGTGCAGTTCACGTGCATCATGTCGATCGAGGATACATACCAGCCCTCCCGTTGTTTGTTGACTTGCTTCCTGTATATACGAACGTTGGCTCTGCACACCTCGGACACGCACACCACGTGGCGGTGGACACCGCTTCGCGACGCCAACTTGACCGCCTTGTTTTGGGCCAGCGCGTAGTCCTGGACAGCGTTCGGCGCCGAGGTGGCCGTGGGAAACACCATCCCCACTCGGAGCGTTGGGGCTTGCTGGTCGAGTTGGAGGGGTTCGGCTTGTTCCATTGCGACGAATGAATGATGAGCGAGCTTGATTTGCTTGTGTGCGAATGATTGTTCTTAAGAATGACATTCTCTTTTCACCTTTCAAGTTTGGGATCTTCACTTCCAGGCAGATAACAGCCTCACGTTTACACCTCTTGACACTCCAACAGGGAACTGTGCATCTGTACACATACTGGCGTTGCTTTACTATGATGACTCCACATACTGTCCATACCATTACACATGTTGTCAAACCTTTCATACCTGCGACACTGTCATTTTCCCTTCTGGCGACTGCCCTTTCATCATCGAGGCCATCATGCTATTCCACAGGCCAAAATTCTAGAGCTTCACCGGGCACAGCACGGCATTGAACAATTGTGAAGTCACTTGAGTTTCTCCAACAGGAATGCGGCGAGTTGCGAAAACTTGTCGTTTCGCGTTGAGCGATGACATCATTCTTCATCGTTATGACAGACAGCACAGAAAGTGCGTGTGTGTTGATGGATAGTGTGCTGCACTTGGAACTCAATCAGTACTCGAGATGCAGGCCTGAGTGGCTCGTGCTTCCATTCGCACTTCCCACTTGGTCGCCTCGGTTCTTCAACCTTACTGTAAACCAGAGCCTCCAGA
>SMMQ01002011.1:0-14528 GCA_008271595.1 [Pythium] brassicae (nom. inval.) | reverse complement strand
AGCGAGAAGAGCGACTTGTTGCGCAGACTGCAGGCGAAGAACGCTGCAGTCCACGCTCAGATGCCACACAACTGCGCTTTGAAGGCAGTGATGTCAGCAGGAGCCCAAGACGAGGCCCTCGAAGCAGCGAGCGCCAGTCAGCAAGAAAGCGTGGCGTCACTCTCCAGCAAGTTGGCGTCCCGAGAGCAAGAGAACCTCGCGCTTGTGCACTCGCTGAGTGAGTTGAGAGAGAAGCAAGCACTGTCCACGCAGCGGGCCGGAGAGCTCGAGCGCCAACTCGTCGAAGCGCAAGAGAAGTTGCGTGTGCTGGAGCACGACAAAGAGGCCGAGCGAGTTGACCAGCTCAGCAGCTACATCGACCAAGTAAACGACAAGCTGCAGAAGCTCGAGAGCGACAACGCGGCGCTGGCGCACGAGAAGCGGCGTCTCGAGACTGACGTGGCGGAGCTACGAGTACAGCAGAACAACGCGTGGCGAGCGAGAGAGCGGAGCCGCACTCCCATAGTATGCGAGAAGGCGACAGAAACCAGTGCGGTCGATGAACTCGAAGCTCAAGCAGAGCACGAACAGCGCGCAAGCACAGCTCTCGCGTCTCGAGTGCGTCTTCTTGAGGGCCAGCTCGCTCAGCTGCAGAGCGAGTACGGCGCGCTTCTGCGAGCGACTCCACCGCACCGACACTCGCAGCCGCAAGAGGATCTCGACCGCAACGCTCGCGCTGCTGACGAGCTTCAACGCAAGCACGCAGAACTGGAAGCGCTCAGCGCTCAGCTACAGCTCGAGTTCGCCGACTTCAAGGCTGCGAGCGACGACACCGCGCGCGAGAGCGAAAAGCGGATCGCTTTCCTCGCAGCGTGCGTTGAAGAGTGCGCGCGACTCGTCGACGGTCCCAGAGGTGTGAGCGCCGTCACCCCTCGAGACGTCCACGACGCCGTTCTCACGCTCTCGAAGCGCTTCGGCGCTGGTCCGACGAAGAAGCGCCACTCTCAAGAAAGCAGAGCGGCTGCGGTTCGAGCGCAACAGAGAGGGACGCTACCTTTAGCCCCAGCGCGGCGACCAGAGCCTCGCGATGAACACGCGCCGTCTCCACCCGACCAAGCGCTGGTGTGGAGCCTCCGCTGCGCCACGCTCCAGCAGCAGCTGCGCTCGGTGCTGCTGAAGAACGACGGCTTTGAGGACATGGCTCGCAGACTCGAGCTGCACGTGGGCGACGTCAAGGCGGCACTGAAAGACCACGTGGCGAAAGCGCTGGTGCTCGCGACGAAGAACGCGGCGCTGAAAGCCGAACTCGCCGACGTGCGGTCGAGCCATGCGACGCTCGCAGCGAGGTACACTCACGTGCGCGACGAGCTGCACGTGCGAGCGAGCGAGTGGCAGGCGACTGCGAACGAAGCAGCGCGCATGCGAACTGCTCTCCAGCGCAAGTCCGACTTGCTCCAGCAGAGCAAAGCGCGAGGCGAACAACTCGCTGTGGAGCTGCGGAAGGCGACTGAGAGGGCAGATGCGCGGCTCCGAGCCGAGAAGAAGCTGGCAGCCAGTCAGCAAGCAACGAAGGAGCAGCTGCGCGTCTTCCAAGACGCGAGGCAGCAGCTCGAGCTCTCGCAGGTGCAAGAGTACCAACTCGTACAGGAAGCGGAAGCGAGAGAAGCGCAGGTCGCCAGCCTGCAGCGCCGGCTCCAGTCGTTGCGCGCAGAGAACACCGCCCTCAGAGCGCAGCTTAGCGCCTCGAGGCCGAAAGCGGGAGAACACGACGGGGACAAAGCCGCTGCTGTCTCTCAGATCAGCAGACGTCTCTCAACGAGCACAGGCGAGAGACACGGCGCTGCTCGAGACCTCCACGCCGAAGTGAAGGCTATGAAGAAGCGCGTGCTGCAGAAGCAGCAGCTGCTGCTCGGACACAGAGCGAAGGTTGCCGAGCAGGAGGCGGAGATCTCCCACCTGCGTGAGAAGGTGCTCGCTGCCAGTCAGACAGTCCGCAACATGCAGCTCGAGATGGCGGACCAGAAGGAACGAGCTCTTCGCCACGTCAACGACATGCGCGAGGACGTCCAACGCGCACTCTCGGAGAAAGCGTATCAGCTGGACGGGCTCCGTGCGTCAGTCTTTGACTCGCTCGAAGCCTTCATACACTGCACGGTGGACGACAGCAGCAGCCTCCAGCCTGAGGACGGTTGTTGTGTCGGCACCCCAGAGCCAACGACGCCAGCGCCAGGTGAACTCCCCTCACGATATCTGCAGGCAGGGGGAGTCTCCTGTCCCAATCGCGACCGACAGATCGACATGCAGCGTTGGACGGACCTGTCGTCGGAAGATCTCGATGCGTTCCAAAGCACCCGCGACGCTCAGAGGCAGCAAAGTGGAGCGAGCGAGATGAACCCCAGAGAATGTGGGAAGCGACTGCTCCGTCAAGTGGAGCGAGCATTGGAGCAGCGTCCGGACGACTGCCGCGCTGAACTCTGTCGTACGCTCGAATTTCTGTGCGAGCGAGAGCGTCAGAGAGGCCGCGCGGGAGTCGCACGTGGTTACTAAGCGCATGCGGAGCGTGGGCGAGCGAGAGAACCAGTGCATTGCTTGCTGGACGAGCTAGCAAGTGTGCAGCTGACTCCACGACGCAGTGGGTCTATCTACGAAGATGCCGTCTTATGTGTGGTATTGGAGGCTACCGAAGCGGTCTGGTCGAGGGCGTCCACACGTTGTGCGCCAAGATCCTCGGATCGCTGATCTGACACAGCACGGGCTTCCTGCACACGCTGTACAAAGCTCGCGCGGGGTCCTTCTTGATCTCGAACATCATTAGCCGCAGTGTCGAAGCGCGTTGCAGCCGAGCAGCCGCCATGCTCACGAGGAGGAACCAGTCGCTAATCTTCACGAGCCACGTGTCTCCAACGACAACGTACCCGAACCGAAGCAGTTCGTACCCGGAGAGCAGTGCCGTGGCGTCAGGACCGGACACGAGCGCTGGAGCCGCTCGCTTGGACCGGATTGTGAGTATCGAAGTCGGGCGGGACGCCCCAATGCCGCCATCTGCAGCCAAGTAGAGCGCCAACGCGGTCTCCGCCTCAGTTAAAGTCGCAGTCCCAGCTCTTGCGTCCGCTGTCACCGAGCGCGAGAAGACGAGAGGCAGGAGGTTCATCGCCAGGACAGCGACTTTGATCAGGAAGAGGGACTTGACGTTCCCGTTCAGCTGCAGCAGCAGCGTGCGATCTCGGAAGAAGTCGAGAACCGAGAGCTGCTGGAGTCGCTCGGACGTGACGAGCGTTTCCATCCGGCCGTCGTACTCGAACCAGCGTGACTGCGCCAGGTCTGTTCGGAAGTAGTGCATCGCGCAGAAGAACAGGAGCGTCGGGCCGAAGAGCGTGTCGCTCGCTCGGCGCCGCAGTAGCTTCGCGAGCAGGTTGAGCAGGCTGTAGGCGAAGAACAGGAGCTCCGCGATGCTCGGGTACATGACGAACCACGCTTGCGAGAGCGCGAGTTGGGACCCGTCGAACGTGCACCCGATCGTCGCGAACACCGCGAGGGTCATCTTGAGCTTCGGCAGCAAGAAAAACGGGAGCAGGTGGAAGTTGTGTGTGCACGAGAGCACGCCGATCCCGGCGGACTGGAGCTCGCACATGGCACCCGAGCGATACCCGTTCACGAGCGCGACCATGCACACCGCCCAGCGAGCGAGGAGGACGCCGAGCGAGAAGTTCGCGAGCGTCGTCTCGAGGTCGTACACGCTCTCCACGTAGCGTTGCACGAGCGCGTCGAAGAGGAAGACGCCGCGGTGCGCACTGTTCATGACCGCCAGCGACGTGAAGCGGTGAATGTCGTCAGTGGCAACGAGCTTCGGTCCCCACGACACGACCCGAGACGACGCGCCACAGGGGCTGCTGGCGGTGCAATCGCGCTCCGTGTGTGCGGTTACGTCGAACTGTCGTGTGGGGATGCCGAACGACATCGAGTCGCTGTTGATGATATCTGAGAACCATCGCTCCCCCTCGCCGTCCTCGTACCACCCATTGCGCCACACTCCGCCGGGTCGTCCGAGCAGCTCAGCGGTCTTGCGCTCTCGCACTGTCCGGTTCACCCCGATCAGCAGCATCTGTGTCGACTTGTCCGACGCGTACGCGCCGTCCAGACGAAGCATGCACGCACTTCCGTCCCGCCCAGGCAGAGCGTATCGCGAGAACGGCAAGTTGTCAGCGTACGGGATCGCGACGATCGGGAGCGTGTCAGGGATTAGCTTCATCATTGAACGGACGCCGTCGTCTTCGATGATTCGCAAGGCATCTTGTGTGACGTCGTATCCGAGCGTGCGGCACCAATCAATGATCTCGTTCTTCGTGGACGCGATGGCGCTGCACTTGTGCTGATACGCTGCCATCGCTGGTCCGTCGAGGCGGAGCCCTGTCCGCTTCACCATTCGATACCCGTTGACGGCCCCATCTGCAGCGTCGAGCACGATAGAGGTCGGTGCGTCAAGAGCTTGCTGGAGCTGCACGGGCCGGTAGAGGCGGTCGCGCAGTGAACAGACGTACGCGCGATCTGTGAACGGCGCGTCGTTTGTGCCGAGGACGTCGGACACGCCGAGCGCTGGGTCTTGACCGAAGTACAGGTGCATATTCGACGTCACCCGCGTCCACGCGATGCCAAGCACTTGACCAAAGAGGAGCAGCGTGAAAGTCGCCCAGATCGCCCAGTGGTAGGCGACAGTAGCAACCTGTCGGAGGGACGGGGGTCGGCGGGACTGAACCAGGCGTGGGTGTACTAGACGCTCGAACGAACGTGTTGGCCCCAGCGGCGTGACTGCACCTGCTGCCATCAGGCTTCCTGAAGGTGCAGTGGTGCGTTCGGCGGTAGCGTATTAGAACCGTCCGAGACTCCACCTCAGCAAGGAGGCGAGAGGAGCTTTGTCGGGCGAAGTTCGCCTTCTGGACTGGAAATAGTTCGCAACAGAAAGTATTTCTGAACTGTATTTTCCTCGTAGATGGTACTGTACATTCTTCACGACAGCATCGCTCACAGACGTTCATCACTGCTCTCAGCAAACTTACAGCACAACTGGTCGTCCACCGGGGCCAAAAGACGCCGTTCGGGAATCTTAGCGCAAAGCCTTGACCCTTGCCACACTCCGCTGTATAAAGCAGAGTGAGTGCCTCAGCGATACAGTATCAGTTCTCGAAACCTAAACGAAAGGAGCTTCGCCACGCAATGGCCGATCCTGTGCGGCCTGGCTCTCACCGCCGCAAGGGCACCTCGATCTACCGAGCCTGCGGCAGCGCCTTGATCTGGCGCTCGACGAGGTTCATGGCCGTGAGCCCCGTGATGTGCTCGAGCGGCGGTGTAACATCGCTCTTCATGGCGATGCGCAGGAACTTGATAATCATCTGGTGCGACGGCTGCACGCTCAGTAACTTGAGACTCGCCATCTCGGCCACCTGCAGTGGGTTCATCTTGCGGTTGTCCTGCGCTATGAGGCTCGCGCCAGCGTTCACGAGTAGCCGAGTGACTTTGACGTGGCCGTAGTACGCAGCGTAGTGCAGCGGTGTGAGCCCCTCGAGCTTGTCGGGCAAGTCGATGGACGCGCCGTTGCGCAGCAGCAGCGTCACAATCTCGTCCTGCCCTGATAACGCCGCCCAGTGAAGCGCGGTGCGACCGAGATGATCCGCCTGGTCCGGTTCCTGCTGATTGTCGAGGCACCACTCAAAGTTGAAAGTGTTGCCGTCCTTGGCGGCGGCGATGAACATCGCAAAGCGACCAGGGATGACGTTCGAGGTTGCGTCACCAGAGGTGACCACGATCTTGTTCATTCGCGCTCGGCTCGCCAGGTATTGGTGTGCCTGCTGCGCGTTCTCCGTGTCAGTCCGGATCTGCCGGGCGCAGACTAAGCACAGCAGGACGAGGCCACAGAGGACGTATATGCCAGGTGGGATCGCCGCGAGGATCAGGAACACCTCGCGCAGCGCTGCCTTGGACGACGAGGTCGACCATCTCACAAGCAGGAAGAGCACGCACGGGAACGCGACGCATGTGGCTCGGATGCAGCCACTCCGCACGCAGCAGAGAAGAGCGTCGATTGTCGAGGTTTGGAAGTCCTTGCCCTGCGCGGGTACAGCGCCGTGTTTCTCGTGCCACACTGCGTTCTCCTGCGAGTCGAAGTCGTAGCGTCCAAGTCATTGCCACGACATCCTTCGCAGTGGCAGCGACCTAACGTCACGTACAAGCGCGTCTTCGTCTATGTCGGCATCTGGAGCGCCGGGCTCGCGAGGCTGCTCGTGCTGCAGCGTTGCCGGCACTTTCATCGCATGTGTTCGTCGTGCGTGTCAATCGATTCTCGGCTCGGAAATACAGCCTGTTGTAGCATTGGAGGCCCCAAATTGGGGCAACAGGTGAGAGTTCGCAAGAATCGCAAGAATAGCTGTGAAAAATTCACAGTACACTGTCTGTTGTTGGTGACTGCTACAGTCACCACCAACAGGAGTAGTTATTGTACTACTCGGCCTCGTCGGGCGTGACGCGGAGCGTCTTGAGGTTCCAGATGAACTTCACGCTCATGCGCTTCGGGTTGCCGCGGTACGAGTACGCCCGGCCCTCGAGCAGGTCGAAGACTACCGTCGTGAGCGTCCACCCGGACAGCTCGCCGCGCTCGTGCGAAAGCGCGTCGTGGAACACCGGGTACGACTGGTCGTGCTGGTCGCCGAGGACCGCGAGCGCCTCCCGCACGGTCGTCGGCGGCACGAGCTCGCTGTAGCGCTGGAGACGGTGCAGACTGCTCGCGTACGGCGGCTGCTCGATGTCCAGGCGCTGGTACTGGTTCGCGTGGAAGTACGCTGCGACGCCCGCGTCCGTGCGGTTCACGACGTACTCGTGCACGGCGTGGCGCTCGAAGGACGCGACTTCGACGTTCCAGACGCGCTGAGCGGCGACGTCCATGAGCTGGAAGTTATGGCCGGTCGCCTGCTTCGGCCTTGTGATGCGCGCGGCCGCGTCCGACGCGTTCGCAGCGTGGAGGAGGTCGCGAGACACGAAGCCGCGGCCGATGCCGCCGACGAACGTCTGCGCAGGCTGCACAACTGGCCTCGCAGCCAGTCATTCGCGCGCCACCACGGGTCAGTTCCCGATCGATCTGCCCCCTCTTCCCCCTCCCTACTCCACACAGCCTCTCAAGGCACCGAGGAACGCACAATTGAGCGTGAACGCGACGCCGTTCGCGTTGAAGCCGAAGGCGCCGGACGGCAGGTCCCCGAGGTACGTGTACGCGACGAACTTGGGGTTGCCGCCGATCTTGGCCGTCACAATCGCCGTATGATTCACGTCCTCCGCGCCGCTGTCCTCGTTGTGCGCGACCACGCGCGTGCGCGGCCCCGTGAGCACGATGTCCGAGCAGCGCAGCGTGTGGCGGCGAGCCGCCGCCGGAGCCTCTGGCTTGAACGTCGCGGGGATCGAGTCCTCGAACTCCTCAACGAGGTTTAGCAGGAAGATCGTCTGGGGGGAGGGCACACGGAGCGACCGCGTGAGCCACACGCACGCAATCGTCATCACCTCTTCCTGTGATACCTCAGCCCCAAACACTGCACCTCAAAGGGGACCGCGCTGCCTTCCGCGATGCCGCGGAGTTCGTCCACATAGTCCTAACGCGAGCCACGCAGCTCGTCCGTCCGTCAGTTCGCTTCGTGGAGTGAGAGGTGGCGAGAGCTCGCATCACTGGCAGCGCACGCACGGGGAAGACGGTCGTGTGCGTGTCGAGGTACTGCGCGTACAGCTTTTGGCCGTCGGGCGTGGCGTGGAACGGCAGCAGCAGCGCGTGGAGCTTGGCGCTGCGCTGCACGCGCTCGCGGATCTGTGGCGCGAAGCGCGAGCCGAGCGCGCGACCAAACGCGCGGTGTGACTCGCCCTCGAACGCGAACTGTGGCTCGGCGTGCACGCGGGCCGCGAGCGCAGCGAGCAGTAGCAGCGCGACGAGAAGCAGCGGTCGCGGAGGGCGGGGCGAGGACATCAGGGTGGCGATGATTGAGTTGGCGACTGGGGACAGCCGGTTGGTCGAGCGCGGCTCAAAATGTGCGCACTCATCCAGGGCTGCGGCGATTGATGCGCATCATCAACTATCTGAGAGTTTGTATGGGCGTTGAAGCTGCAAGCATCTGTTTCTGAGTGTTCGTCCACCAGAGCCCTCGAATGTCGACGAAAAGAAAGCTGCTTGGTGTCCGCATAGCCTCACGATGGCGACACTGGCAGTCAATCCGAAGCGTGAACGTGGTCAGGCTGGCAGGATTGTTCCAAGGGAGTTCGAAAGTTCCAAGGAGAACCGGAGCGCGTGAAGATCCAGCCGAGCGACCCTGGAACAATGGCGAGTCGAGCAGGGCATTTGCGTTGGCAGCCAGCATGAGGAAAGGAAATGCCGGCTGCCAGGTCGCTAACAAGAGCAACTTGGACCTTCCAGCACTTTTCACTTGCACACACGTGCGATGTGGGCTGCCGAAGCGTGAATGACCGGTCGATCGATCAGGTGCAGGACTCCTCACTCCTGCAGTGCACATGTGTGCTGGAGCTGACGCAGCCCGCGTCAGCTCTTTCCAAGCGTCACGGGAACCCCTCTCAAGACAAGAGAAGTCAACGAATTACAAAATCAAATGATTTGACACAAGTTTAGAAAAAGAATGATTTAGACACTTAGTATGAACATCAGTGAGTCAATTCGAATGTTGCGAGATTATGTTACAGGGATTTGTTTTAAAAAATGACCTTCGTTTTCAGAATGAAGAAAAGTGTTCGACATTGCAAGCCACACGATGAGCCATTTCAGCCTTGACGCTACATTAGTGATTCCACTGTTGAGTGTCTCCGCAGTTCCGAATTATTGTTGCAACATGCACACACATTTAACATGAGATTTTTCTTTGCAATACAACAAACAACAACACGAACTTCTTCATGGACTTGGCTCTCATGCAAGGTTTGAGGCGACCGTAGCAACCGCAAAAGCTCGCACGAGCTGCGAGTTTGGGACACCAAAGTCAATGTGATCAATTGAAAAATTCGAATCTGTCCACCCCGTTTCTGTGTGACTTTGTTTTCCCCGATCCCCGTTTATTTCGTAGATTTTCGATTTTAGTCTGTCTTGATCGAGTAATTTCCTGGTTTTTGTGCCCATCCTCAAGGACGATTTTCAACGAATCCGCAGTCAAACTCGCAAATTTCCTCGAATCACGTCTCGTATCATCTTGAAGAGGGCTTACGGATCTTGTGGGACTCATAGTGAGAAAACCCAGTGCCACCATAAACGAGGCGCAGATATAGTGAGCCCAAGTGAAAAAGAGTCAGTGTTGGTGGATCGGGGCATACACAAACATGCTTGTTCGCCTTTGTGCTGGTCAAACCAACTCGCCCACCGAGTCGCTCGGGCAGGGCAGACAGCGGAGACGACACCATCAGGAAGGAGGAGGTCACTTCCAGTCTCTCGGCGTCGCCAGCACTCGATCGCGCGCGCTTCTCGCAAAAGGGACGATCGACCTTAAACGCCGCGCATTGTGAGCCGGGTGGAGTGCATCGAACCTCCCTCCTCCCCACGCCAGTCGCCAGTCCCGTCATTCCCGCCGCTGTCGCCGTCGTCACTCGCTCTGTCGTGTTCGTTCTCTCGAGTCGTCGAGAGAGCCCCCCACGCCGCCCATCATTCCAGCGCTCGCCCCCTCCTCCGCGCCTGGCGCTCGCCGGAGCGGGTCATTCTCCTTCCGGAGCTCGAGCGCCAAGCGCCTCGTCGTCGACAAAGCCGGCGGAGGCGACACAATGCTGCCGGCCGTGCACCCGCCGCAGCTCGTGTCGTCCATCGCGCGGCGCAGCTCACTGCGCGGCAGCTCGTTCCTATCGCGCGAGCCGTCGACGGAGGAGAGCTGCGCGTATGTGGACCACATGATCCACGACATCCAGCAGCAGATCAAGCGCGAGCTCGGCTTTAAAGAGATCGTCGTGGCCACGGGCGACGAGGCGTTCGACGACAGCGCCTCGAGCGCCGCCCCGACCGCGGACTCGGTCTCGGGCGTGCTCATCCCGCACTCGCACTCGTCCGGGTCGCTGCGCTCGAGCCTCACAGCGCCGCCTGGCGGCGGCGGCGGCGGCTCGAGCTCGGTGCACTCGTCGTACTCGGACGACGTGCGGCAAGTGGTCGGCGACGAGGTCTGGGAGAGCTTCAACAGCAGCCGGCGCGGGTACCTCTACGGGCTGCGGCCCAAGACGACGTCGGACACGCCGAGCGACGGCTCGAGCTGCAGCGACTGCGCAAAGGGCACGGTGTACGTGTCGCCGTACTACCAGAGCAAGAAGCGCGTGCTCGTGATCGTGCCGTACCGCGAGGCGGGCATCTGGAGCCGGAGCATCTGCATGCAGCAGACATCGGCGAGCGACAACAGCGGCTCGATGCTCGCGTACCTCAAGAAGGCGCTGGCCGAGAACTACGGCGTCGTGATCATGAACCCGGCGGCGCAGGTGTGCCACCCGAGCCACCACGTCGAGCAGGCGTGGGACCAGCTCGTGGCGCCGCTCGAGAGCGACGTGTTCATTGTCGCGTTCTCGCGCGGGTGCCAGTACGTGAAGCACCTGCTGAACCACGACAACGGCACGGGGTGCGTGCAGGACCGCGTGAAGGCGCTCGCGCTCGTCGAGCCGAGCCACTACGTGAGCGAGAGCGACACGTACTTTGCGCGGCGCATCCTCGCGCGGCGCGCTGTCGCGTGGATCCTATCGGCCGAAATCGACGTGGGCGTGAAGATCCCAAAGGGCGAGGCCCGCCACGGCTGCGTGTGCGTCTCGGCTGGCGTCGTGCCCATGCACGTGCAGGGCTCAAGCGGCGCGTGGGCGCTCGAGATCGTCATGTCGTCGGTCTTTGGCTCGTTCGCGGCCCGGTGCGGCGAGGCCGCGGGCGTCACGGTGAACGACGCCAAGATCAACGCGTGCGGCATCTGCCACCGCAAGCTCGGCGTGCTCAACCGGCGGATCCCGTGTGCCTGGTGCGAGGTGAAGCACTGCTCCAAGTGCTGCGAGGACAAGTTCGTGCCGGCGTTTGGAAGCTGGCGCGTCTGCTCGCTCTGCCAGCTCCTGCCGTGCCTGATCGACCCGCGGCGCAAGAACAAGAGCGCGCCAACCCACAAGAGCCCGACGGCGGCGGCGGCCGACGACGAGCGCGTGAGCGTGTTTATCAAGCCCTCGGGCGACGACGCGCCCGTGGCGCTGCACGACTTTGAGATCATCAAACTCATTGGCCGCGGCGCGTGCGGCCGTGTGAAGCTCGTGCGCAAGAACCACGGCGCGGACGAGGGCCGGTTCTACGCCATGAAGGCGATCCGCAAGAAGCTCGTGATCCAGCGCGGGCTCGTCGAGGCTACGAACGCCGAGCGCCGCATCCTCGACCGCACGAACCACGTGTACGTCGCGACGCTCTGCTACGCGTTCCAGACCGCTGCGAAGCTGTACCTGCTCTCGGAGTACTACCCGGGCGGGAACCTGCTCGACCAGATGCGGCTCGCGCGCAGGTTTTCAGAGGACCGCACGCGGCTGTACACGGCCGAGGTCGCGCTCGCGATCCGGCACCTGCACGAGCACGACATTATCTACCGGGACCTGAAGCTCGAGAACGTGCTCGTGGACGCGGAGGGCCACGTCGCGCTCACGGACTTTGGCATGTCGAAGGAGCACATGCCGGCCGGCGCGCGCACGTCGACGTTCGTGGGCACGTACCAGATGATGGCGCCCGAGGTGTTTGCTGGCAAGTCGTACTCGCGCGCGGTCGACTGGTGGGCGCTCGGCGTGATGGTGTACGAGATGATTGACGGCCGCACGCCGTTCAACGCCAAGACGAACAAGCTGATCAAGGAGCGGATCGTGAACGTCGACCTCAAGTTCTCGCCGCGGTTCACGGACGACGCCAAGGACTTTGTCGCGCGCCTGCTCACAAAGAGCGAGGACGACCGCCTCGGCTGCGGCGAGCACGGCTTTGAGCACCTCATGCGCCACCCGTGGCTGGCAGGGCTCGACTGGGACAAGGTCGCTGCGCGCGAGGAGACGTTTGAGGGCCAGGCTGAGCTCATGAAGTCGCACGCCAAGGCGTTCCGGACGGCCGACATCTTTGACACGTTCATGAACACAATCGAAGTGCCGGTCGACACGCCGGCGTCGGTCAAGAGCGCCACGAGCGAGCTCTTTGGGGACTTTGCGTTCAACTTTATGGACGACCTTGTCGGCGACGATACCGCCACCGACACTGTCGGCGACAACGACAGCGGCGCAGCCAGCGGCGCCGACGACGACGACGACGACGACAGCGACGCGGCTGCAACGACGACGCCCGCACCGCCGTCGCTGGCGGACGCCGAGGTGGAGACGTTCCTGACGTCGGCGGACTCGCAGTTCGACATCAGCCTGCTGCGTCCGGACCGCGCGACGGACTTTGGGCTGTCGGAGTCGTCGGCGTCGGAGTTGAGCTCCGAGTCGGGCACGGAAGAGGTCGTGACAGTCGTCGACACGGTCTCGGACCCGGCGCTGACGACTGTCGGGCCGCTCGTCAAGCCGAGCGACAAGCCGGTGGAGGAGGAGGAGGAGCAGGCAGCGAGCAGCAGGCCCTAGTTGCCTGCGTGCTGTGGACCGTATCATGAATGTGTAAAGTGGGGCACATACCGCTACTTTACGTTGGTGGTGTCGGTAGTGTTGTCGCCGTCGCCGTCGTCCTCGTAGCCGCAGAGCCGCCGGATCTCGCGCACGCGCGCGCGGGCCTGCAGCGCGCGCGCGCGCCAGCCCGCGTGCTCCGCGGCGCGCTGGACCTGGAGCTGCAGCACCTCGACGGTCGGGTGGACCGCCGGCAGCCCGCGGTCGCGCCACATGCGCTCGAGCGCCGCGGCCTCGCGGGCCACGCGCGTCCAGTCGCGCCGCGCAGTCGCGAGCTGCAGCTGCAGCGTCCGGTACGCGAACAGCAGCTCGGAGCTGCGCGCGAACGTGTCGCGGCGGCGCCGGAACAGCTCGTCGGCGGCCTCGTGCGCGGAACTCGAGTGTCGCGGGCTGTCGGCGGCAACCCGCAGGCGCAGGAGCTCGTCCATCGCGGCGGCTTCGCTGCGCTCGTCGGCCCCGGTGTTGTTGTCGCCCTCGTCCTCGTGCACGCAGCGCCAGCAGTCGCACGCAAAGCCGAAGCCGTCGAGCAGCGCCGCCCGGCGCCGCCGCGCGGCCTGGAACAGCTCGACATACGCGTACTCGAGCGCCTCGCCCGCCGCAATCACGCGGGTCGCGCGGAACGACAGCACGCGCGCGCGGCGGTCGAAGCTCGGCGCGACGTTCGGCAGGCATGCGTGGTTGAGCGCCATGGCCGCCTCCGGGAACACGCCGACGCCGACGCTCGTCGCGCCGTTGAGCGTCAGCGGGTGCGCGTTGCTGCGCACGCGCGTGAGCGTCGCGACCACGTGCGCGACCAGCGGCGGCGGCTGCTCGGCCGCTCGCGGGAGGTGCGCGGCCACGAAGCCCGCGACCTGCGCGAGGACGCGCGCGTCGAACGCGCGGTTGGCGTCGCCCCCGCCGCGCCGGTTCACCACGAGCCCCGCGAGCGGCACCGCGGTGCCTACAAAGGCCTCCATGCTGAGCGCCGCGAGCGCAAGGCGCACGGTCTCCTCGTCCACGCCGGCGCGGCGCCAGTCCGGGAGCGGCGAGCCCGCGCTGCTCGCGAGCGCGTGCAGCTGCGCGAGCGCGCGGCACTGGAAGTCGTGCAGCGGCGCATCTGCGTCCAGACACTCCCGCGAGCAGTAGAGCGCGAACGCGCAGGCGCCGCAGCGCTTCGCTGACCGCGCAAGTGCCACGAAGCACCAGTGACAGCGGCGACGGACCAGCGCCTGCGCCACGCACACAGCGAACGCGGCGGCGCGCAGGACGCGCTCGCCCGGCGCCACCCGCCGATTTGCTACCAAGAAGCGGCCGCGCGCGTCGTCGGCGCGCCAGAGCGTCGCGTTGCCACCTTGCTCGGCGTCACCCTCGCGCGTCACGACGACCACGTCGCCCGCGTCGACCCAAAGCGAGTGGGTGACGCTGCCGTCGCGGACGCATTGCCACTGGAGGCGGGTGACGCCTGCGGACGTGCGCGGCGCCAGCGCCTCCACGCAGAGAAGAGACGACGCGTGAGAGCGAGAGGCACCGCAGCAGGCAGGCGGCAGCGCGGCCGCCAGCTTCCCAGTCACAAGCACCCACCGCGTATCCGTCACCATTGGAAATGGAGGTGCCAATCCAATATATTGTGGTGTGACTCCGACACTCTGACGTGGCAATCGAGCAGCGTGCGACGTCCCCATGACGCCGCGCAAACGACGTCAAAGGGGCGACGATGCGAGGGTGGTGGATGAACGAGAGAGAGAGAGAGAGAGAGTCCTGACAACAGCCGTGTGGCATTCGGAGGTCGCACTTCGGCGCTGGGAAACTCCAACATTCTATCACGGGCGCCACCACTGCGACGGTGCGTTCGATCAACGAGCCCAGGAGGACGCAAGGGCAGCTTGCAGCAGCTCTAACTCTAAGAGCCAACAACAAAC
>SMMQ01002010.1:0-41073 GCA_008271595.1 [Pythium] brassicae (nom. inval.) | reverse complement strand
AAGGGGGGGGGGGGGGGGGGGGGGGGGGGGGGCACGTGTCAGTTTGGGCGGAGTGTTCGGGTGCCATTGCGTCCAAGGACAAGATGCAGAGAACGCAGCTGAAGACGCACCTGCGCGACCACCAAGGACTCCTCAAGCGGCCGGGAGCTGCGCCATGCGCGCACGAATCGCCGCGCGTCCAGAGGCGTGACGGGCGTCGGCAGCATCTTGTCCGTGACGAGTGTGAGATGTTGTTGGCAAGTGTCTATATTTCGTCTTTTTTCATCTCTTTTTTTCACATTTTCTGCTTGGTTCGTAGAGATTTCAGACGTTGGGATCTGTCACTCAAACAACAACAACCGACCTCGCCATCCAAGCTCAAGGCAGCTCCACCTGCTCCAGCTCCACCTGCTCCAGTACCTCCAGCTACAGCACCTCCAGCTACAGTAGTAGTAAAGCACCCGCGATGTTCGCGCTCCGAGCCAACACGCGCGCTATAACACACGCCGCCACTACCGTGTCCGCCGCCGCTCCGTCCCTCGTGGCCACGCGGCGCGCGCTGCTGAGCACGGCCAAGCTGAGCCTCGAGGAGCTGGCGGAGCGCGGGAGTCTGCGCGGTAAGCGCGTGCTCGTGCGCGCGGACCTGAACGTGCCGTTCGTGAAGAACGAGGCGCCGTCGCGCATCTCGGACGACACGCGGATCCGCGCCGTGCTCCCCACGCTGCAGCTGCTGCAGTACGTGGGCGCCAAGACCGTGCTCTGCTCGCACCTCGGCCGTCCGGACGGTCAGGTGAACGACGCCCTACGCCTCGCACCTGTGGGCCAGCGCCTGAGCGAGCTGCTCGGCCGGCCCGTCAAGACGCTGGACGACTGCGTTGGCGAGCGTGTGGCCGCCGACATCGACGCGCTCGCCGACGGCGACGTCGTGCTGCTCGAGAACGTGCGCTTCTACAAGCAGGAGACGAAGAACGACCCGGCGTTCGCCAAGCAGCTCGCGCACGGCGCCGACGTGTTTGTCAACGACGCGTTCGGCACTGCGCACCGCGCGCACGCGTCCACCGCGGGCGTGACGCAGCACATCGGCACGAGCGTCGCGGGCTTTCTCATGGAGAAGGAGCTCAAGTACCTCTCGGGGGCTGTCGACACGCCGCAGCGGCCGCTCGGCGCGATCATCGGAGGCGCCAAGGTGCGACAGATAGGGCGGTCGATAGGGCGGGTCGGACCAACAGCGGGTCGTGTGTGTATGTGCATGTGGGTGGTTCTGACTCAGTGGCGCTGCTCTGGTGGTGGTGCTGGTGGTGGTGGCAACCACCTTGTGCACCTGTCTGCCTGCGTCTGGTCGGTCGGCAGGTGTCGACGAAGATCCCGGTGCTCAAGTCGCTGCTCGGCAAGTGCGACAAGATCCTGCTGGGCGGCGGCATGATCTTCACGTTCTACAAGGCGCAGGCACGTGTCGACTGGTGAAATGGAATAATGCGACTGGCAAAAACCACTGTCGTGGGTGGTGCTGACGAGACCCCCTGACGCGTCTGGTGGCCGAACGAGGGCAGGGCATCGACGTCGGCAAGTCCGTGGTCGAGGATGATAAAGTGGAGCTGGCGCGCGAGATCCTGGACGAAGCCGCGCGGCGCGGCGTGCAGCTGCTCCTGCCGACCGACGTGGTGGTGGCGGACCGGTTCGCGGCGGACGCGCAGGTTAAGACGGTGGCGCCGCACGTGATCCCGTCGGACTGGATGGGCCTGGACATCGGCCCAGAGACGCGGTGGCAGTTTGAGAAGGAGCTGCGCGCGTGCCGCACGGTCGTGTGGAACGGCCCCATGGGCGTGTTCGAGTTCCCAGCGTTCGCCGAGGGCACGCTGAGCGTCGCGAACGCGCTCGCGCAGTGCACGGCGCGCGGCGCGACGACGATCGTGGGCGGCGGCGACTCGGTGGCGGCAGTCGAGCAGGCGGGGCTCGCTGCGCAGATGAGCCACATCTCGACAGGCGGCGGCGCGAGCCTCGAGCTGCTCGAGGGCAAGCAGCTGCCGGGCGTCGCGGCGCTCACAGACGCGTAGTCTGTGGATACTGTACGAGCGCCTCGCAGTCGTGGAAGGGCGGTCGTGGGGGTGAGTGGGTGGGTGGTGCCGTCCCTGTGCTTTGGTGACGTCGCTGGTTTGTGGTGGCTTTATAATTATTGCTGCCGATCAAAAAACCCGCTCTTTTTCGAGGCAGAGCAAAGCTCCAGACCCAATCCCATCCATTTGGGCCAACTCAACGACCGCTGACCAGCGACACGCTTCACTCTCTCTCTCTCTCTCTCTCGACCGCTCACTACCGCCATTGTGGCGTCACTCTCGAACTCTCGTAAGGCCGCAAAGCAAACATGGCGGGCGGCGGGAGCAGTGGGACGGCGCTCGGCGTGTCCGTCGGCTCGCGCTGCTACGTGCCTGACGCGCAGCGCATGTGGCTACCGGCGGTCGTCGAGGACGTGGACGAGCACAAGCGCACGGTCACCGTGCGGCTCGAGCCGCTCGACGGCGACGAGTCTAGCGGTGACAGCGGCGACGGCGAGCGCCGCGTCGTGACCGTGGCCGATGGCACGGTGCTGCCGCTGCAGAACGCGGCGCCGCAGCTCGGTGGCTGCGACGACATGATCGAGCTCAACCACCTGCACGAGGCGGCGATCCTGTACAACCTCAAGCGCCGCTTCCACGCGCGCCGGCCGTACACGTACACGGGCGACATCTGCGTCGCGCTCAACCCGTACCAGTGGCTCGACGAGCTCTACTCGCCGGAGCTGCACACGCAGTACCTGCGCGCGAGCAGCCGGCGCGAGCTGCCGCCGCACGTGTACGCCGTGGCCGTGGCCGCGTACCGGCACATGAAGCAGGGCGGCGCGAACCAGAGCATCCTCGTGAGCGGCGAGTCCGGCGCGGGCAAGACCGAGACGACCAAGATCGTGATGGACAACCTCGCGGCGATCGCGCGCGTCGGGGCGCAGCAGCAGGAGACGATCGCGCGCATCATCGAGGTGAACCCGCTGCTCGAGTCGTTCGGGAACGCCAAGACGAAGCGCAACGACAACAGCTCGCGCTTTGGCAAGTTCACGCAGCTCCAGTTCGACGACGCGCACGTGCTCTGCGGCGCCAAGTGCGAGACGTACCTGCTCGAGAAGACGCGCGTGACGACGCAGGAGCCCGGCGAGCGCAACTACCACATCTTCTACCAGCTGCTGCACGGCGCGACGCCCGCCGAGCGCGCGGCCCTCGGGCTCGAGCGGGAAGGCGACAGCGACGACGCGCCGCCGCCGCGGTTCGCGTACGTGCGCGAGGACGCGAGCCTCGCGGCCAAGGACCGCAAGAACCTGGCCAAGACCAAGCACGCGCTCGCGCTGCTCGGGCTCGCGCCACACGCGCAGGACGCGCTCTTCCAGGGCATCGCCGGCATCCTGCACCTCGGCGAGGCCGCGTTCGGCGCGCGCGCGGACAACGAGGACGCGAGCCGGCTCGAGCCTGACTCGGTCGCGTACAGCAGCGTGCTGCTCGGGCTCGAGCCGGACGCGATGGACCGCGCGCTCTGCAGCCGCACGATGAAGGCCGGCGGCGAGGTGTACGCCGTGCCGCTGAGCGCCGCGCAGGCTACGAGCGGCCGCGACGCGCTTGCGAAGGCGCTCTACGCGCGCATCTTTGACTGGATGGTCGCGCGCGTGAACGCGAGCCTCAGCGCGGACGCGATCGCGGCGCATGCGATCGGCGTGCTCGACATCTTTGGCTTTGAGAGCTTCGCGCACAACTCGTACGAGCAGCTCTGCATCAACTACGCGAACGAGAAGCTCCAGCAAAAGTTCACGCAGGACGTGTTCACGGCCGTCGCGGACGAGTACGCGCGCGAGCGCATCTCGTGGGCCCACATCGAGTACGCGGACAACGCGCAGGTGCTCGCGCTCATTGAGAGCAAGCTCGGGATCATCGCGCTGCTGAACGAGGAGCTCGTGCGCCCGAAAGGCAGCGACGAGGGCTTTGTCGGCAAGCTCGCGGCCCAGTACCGGACGAGCAAGGCGGTCGTCGAGTTCGCGCGCCTCTCGCGCACGCAGTTCACGGTGCACCACTACGCCGACAGCGTGCAGTACGAGGCACAGGGCTTCCTCGAGAAGCACAAGGACGCGCTGTCGCCGGACCTCTCGGAGCTCATGCGCGGGAGCGCCGAGCGCTTCCTGCGCGAGCTCTTCGAGACCGGCGCTGCTGGCGCCGCCACGGACGAGCCGCCGCCGGGGCCGCCGTCTCGGAAGCGCGTCGGCGGCGGTAGCGGCGGCGGCGACGCGGGCGCGACGGTCGGCACGCAGTTCAAGGTGTCGCTCAACCGGCTCATGGAGAACATTGGGCTCACGAACGTGCACTACATCCGGTGCATCAAGCCCAACAGCGTCAAGAGCGCGCACGAGATCGACGAGCAGATGGTCGTGAGCCAGCTGCGCTGCGCGGGCGTCATCGAGGCCATCTCGATCGCGCGCGCCGGGTACCCGAACCGCCTGCTGCACGCCGCGTTCGCGGACGAGTTTGCGATCTTCCTCTCGGACGCCGAGCGCGAGCGGTGCGACGCAGTTGCGAGCTGCGCGGCGCTCGTGCGCCAGTTCGCGCTGCAGACGCCCGCCGAGTTCCAGATGGGTGCGACCAAGATCTACCTGCAGAAGGGCGTGCTTGAGCGCCTCGAGCATGCGCGCGCGGCCAAGCTCTTCGCGTTCGCCGCGCGCATCCAGAGCGCGTGGCGCGGCCTCTGCGCGCGCCGCTGGTACGACGCGCTGCGCTGCGCGCTCGTCGTGCTGCAGCGCCGCGCGAAGGTGTTCGTCGCAACGCGCCGCTTCCAGCGTACGCGCGCTGCAGCCGCGCTCGTGCAGCGTGTGTGGCGCGGCCACGTGGGCCGCATGGCGTTCTTCGCTGTACTCTGTGAGTACCGCGCGCTGCAGATCCAGCGCGTGTGGCGCGGCCACGCCGGCCGCCGGGTCTTCGCCGCGGTGCTGCGCGCTGACCGCGCGGTGCGCATCCAGTGCGCCTTCCGCCGCTGCCTGGCGCGCCGGGAGCTGGCGCGGCGCAGGTCGGCGCACGCGCGCGAGCAGGCGCGGCTGCGCGAGCTGGAGAAGCAGCGCCGCGAGCTGGAGAAGCAGCGCCGCGCCGAGGACGCGCGGCTGCAGCGCCTGGCGGAAGAAGAGAGCGCGGTCACGATCCAGCGACTCGCGCGCGGGTTCCTGGCGCGCAGCGCGTTCGCGAAGCTCGTGGCGCAGGCGGCGGCGGAGACGCAGCGGCTGCAGCGCCTGGCCGAAGAGGAGGAGCGCGAGCGGCTCCGGCTTGAAGCCGAGGCGGCGGAGCGCGAGGAGCAGCGGCGGCGCGAAGCGGAGGAGCGTGAGGCCCAGCGGCGGCGTGAAGAGGAGGAGCGCGAGGCCCAGCGACTGCTGGCGCTGCAGCGCGAAGAGGAGGAGCGCGCGCGGCAGCTCGAAGCGGAGCGGCAGCGCGAGGCGGAGGCGCAGGAACAGGCAGCCGTGACGGTGCAGAAGCTCACGCGCGGGCGCCTCGCGCGCCAGCAGTTCGCCGTGCTGCGCGTCGAGGCGGCGCGCGAGAACGCGACCAACGCGGAGCTGCTGGCGGCGCACGCCGAGAACGCGCGGCTGCGCAAGCAGCTCGAGGAGATCCTGGAGGCGAACCTCGAGCTCGAAAGCCTCGTGACCGAGTGGACGTGCGAGCGCGAGGTGCTCGACGCGTCGAACCACGTCAAGGAGCTCGAGCTGCGGCAGCGCATCAGCGCCAAGAAGCAGCAGCTCGCGGCGGCCCACGCCGAGTACACGAGCCTCGCGGAGCAGCTCGGCAGCAAGAACCGCTCGCGCTCGGCCACGGAGACGGTCGACTCGAACGGCTCGACCGAGACCGAGACGCTCAGCTCCGCGTCCGAGCGGGACGACGACGACGACGACGACGACGAAGACTGGGCCGAGCACCCGCACCACGACGGCGACCTGGAGGACTTTGACACGGACCGGCCGTCTACGGACGTGTCCCGGCTGCTGGACGAGCGCGCGCGCAAGTCGGCGGCGCCGCGCTTCAGCAACGCCATGAAGCAGCCGAAGGAGAAGTCGTCGCAGCTGCTCCGCGCCGGCGCGAGCAAGTTCGGCCTGGCCAAGAAATGGGTCAACTCGGCGGCTGCGGCGCGCCGCACGGGCCGCGCCACCAAGGTGCACGGCGAAGCGGACGCGGACTCGCCGGTGGTGCAGACCAAGAGCGGCGAGCGCGGCGTGGCGCTGTAGTCGACATGTGGGGCAGCAGCAGTTAAGAGAGCGAAAGCGCTTCGCTCTCCAGTGGCGGCGTTCGTGTGTTGACTGAGTGAACAGTGTGCGAGAGAGAGGGGGAGAGAGAGAGACGGGAGGAGGAGTGCGTCGTGACAGTAGAGTACCGCAGACGCAACCACAGTGGAATGAACGACCGAACGAACACACGGCGAGGGCCTCTGGCATGAGTGGCATTCGCATCGCCTCGGATCTCGGAGCGCAGACACGGCGGTGCGCGTCTGTCTACGCGTCCATGACGTTGTGGAGCTGCTCGACAAAGTAGTGGATCTCGTCCGTCTGGATTTCCATCACGGCGCTCGTGAAGCCGTCCTGGCGGAAGTTCGCGCCAGTCTCCCCCGCCGCGAGCTTGAACGCCGTCCCGAGCGTGCTGCAACGAGCCACAGACGCGTCCCCGTCAGTCAGTCAGTCAGCCCCAGCCCCACAAGACCACGACAGGCAGCACAACACAACGCACTTGCGGTGGATCTCGCCCGGGTGCGTCGGGCACGTGATGCCGACGACCAGGAAGCAGTTCTGCGCCGGATTGCGCGTGATCAGCACGAGCGGCACGATCGCTTTGCTGGCCGCCGCCACGCTCAGCTCGTCCGCGTCGTCGCCGTTCTCGTCGCCGTCGTCGCGCTTCTTCGCGGGCTTGGGCTTCGCGGCGCCGCCCCACTTGCCGCTCGCGCGGTGCACATTGAGTAGAAAGAGCGCGAGCTGCGTGAGCACGTTCGCGTTCGCGAACAGCTCCTGCTCGCGCTCCGGGACCGTGAGCGACACGTAGCGAAAGTGCTTGACGCGCACGATGAGCTTGCGCTCCATGATCGAGATCCCGACGCGCACGATCGCCTGCTTGAGCTCCATCGCGACCTTGATGCCGCTCTCCATGAGCTTGCTGGACGCCACGGAGCGGCACGACAGCGCCGTGTGCGCGAGCACAAAGTTCTGCTGCCGGAAGTCACGCAGCGCGTCGCCGTCCTCGGCTCCGTCCTCCTTGCTGCCGCCGCCGTTGGCGTATGAGATCCCGCCCGCGTCGATACTGAACATGCTCGCCCACGTGTTCTGCTGCTGGTGGTTCTCGGCCTGGAAGACCGACGAGATGTACGACTCTGGGGCCTCGAGCAGCGCCTGCAGCCCGCGCACCGCGTCGGCCGCGCACAGCTGGTACTGGAACGCGAACTGCCGCTTGAACGAGCCGTAGAAGAGGTCATCGAGCCCAAAGTCCGGCGCGATCTCCTGCGTCTTTTCGCGTAGCATCCGCTTCATCTCGAGCGGCATGTACGTGAACTTTTGCTGGCTCTGGCGCAGCGAGAAGCCCATGCGCGCCAGGAAGACGTGCAGCGCCGTCTCGCCGTCGCTGCTGCCACTCGTCGCGCTGCGCGCGCCGAAGCGCCTCGCCTGGTCCAGGTACAGCCCCAGCTTCGACGACACGTAGTCCGAGTAGTACATGGCCTCGTACAGCGACCAGTGCCGGTAGCACATGAACCGGAACTCCTCCTCGAACGTGATCTTCCCGTGCTCGTACGCAGGGTTCAGCAC
The DNA here is from genome assembly GCA_008271595.1 of [Pythium] brassicae (nom. inval.). Taxonomy (NCBI): domain Eukaryota; phylum Oomycota; class Peronosporomycetes; order Pythiales; family Pythiaceae; genus Globisporangium; species [Pythium] brassicae (nom. inval.). Next base: position 33,263 of record SMMQ01002010.1, on the reverse strand, counting down.
GAGTCCGTCGTCTGCGCTGGTCGGGTTCGCGCCCGCCGCCGACGACGACGAGTCGAGCGCCAGCACCTCGTCCTGGAAGCGGTCGATCACGAGGTTGTAGTTGTCCGCGTCGATCTCCTCCATCAAGAACTGCTTCGTCAGCCCGATGATCGCGAACCAGAGCAGGTCGCGCTGCGAACTGTTCATCTGCTGCGCGAGCTCGAACGCGATGGTCGCCGCCGGCGCGCCGTTGTACGACCCGCGGTAGTAGCGCAGGATCTCTTCGCGCCGCTTGCGCTTCGAGAGCTTGAGTGACTCCTGCTCGCCGGACGCATCCGCGTCAGCGTCGCCGTTGTCGTGCTCTGTGCTGCGCGACCCGCTACCGTTAGCAGCCCTCACTGAGTCGTCAGCGTCGTCGAGGAGATCCGACGGCGACGTGGGCTCTCTTAATTTTTTGAGCGACACAGCGGTCGTGCTCTCAGCGTCATCGTCACCGTCTCGGGCACTCCTGCTATCCTCATCGTCGTCGTCGTCGTCGTCGATGCGCTTCCGCTTCTCCCCTGTGACGGCATCCTGCGACGAAGCCACTGGCATCTCCTCGTCGCCGTCGTCGCGCTCTGAATCTTTCTGAGCTTGGGAGGTCGTCCCGAAGTCGACCTCTGCCTCGCCGTCGTCGTCGTCGTCGTCATCTTCGTCCGCGTCGTCGCCATCCTCTTCGTCGTCATCGTCGTCGTCTTCATCCTCATCTTCCTCCTCCTCGCCGTCGTCCTCAAAGTCGTCGTTCTCAATGTCCGAGCCGTCCGCTGGATAGTCCTCAATGGATTGGGTGCCGTCGTCAAACACAATGACCTGCTGACTGGCGTCGTAGATGTTGGCGAGGTGGATCGGGCGGTGGCTGTCGAAGATGTAGCAGCGCATGTTTGGCGGGAGCGCCAGCAGCTCCAGCACGTTCACGATTGCGCCGCAGTTGATCATGACGACGGAGCGCAGCTCACTCGCCCGTACGCGACCACTCTCGTCGCGGATGCGCGCCTCGCGGACGCGCATGATGTCGTCGTAGCCGCGCACAGCGAGCAGCGAGTAGCTGAGGAAGTCGGTCTTGAAGAGACTTGTGAGGATCTCGCAGGCGCAGAGCGCATCCACGTCGAGCGCGACGAGCAACAACACGCTGCATCCGCCACTCTTGATGCCATCGTGCTTGATCTGCGCGTATGCGGCGTGGAACTCGTCGCGCGGCCACAGCATCGGTGCCCACTTGCTTGACTCGCTTTGTGTGGGAAAATGGCAAAAAGTTCCCGCCAAAAATCGACTAAGTACGATCTATTTTTGAACAAATGTAGCCACTTTCAGAAATGGCTACTCGTCGACATCGGCAGCTCAGCGCGCGCCGATCATCGCGCCAACACGCTTGGCGAGAGTCAAGAGGGCCTGAAGAGGGCCTGCAAAGTTTGCGTTCGCTCACCTCCACCACTCGCTGTGTCTCAAAAGGCTCTGCGTACTGAGGACAGCGCAACTGGTTGCTTCAGGACGGTGCCGACGACTCCGCGACTTGCCGAGCCGTCCGTCCATAGCGATAGAATGGATCCCTGTGTGTGTAGTCGACGAAGACGGTGATACACAAGAACGAGTGATTGAGATGTATTGTGTTACTGTATAGGACTGCGATACCCATGCCACTGAAGCTTGCCACCGCTGTGCTTCGTCCAGTGCTCCGAGAAGGCTCTCAGCTACTTGGTCAGATGCCAGTACTGAAGGAATTTTGCGAAGACATGTGCATCCAGTCTCGCATCCATCACAGGCGCTCGACCAGCCTCCTGTTGATCCCTGACCCATCGCGTGGTGTCGTTGTTGAGGTGCTCGAGGAAGTCCACGAGCTCCATCCTTGGGTGCTGCGGCCTATGCTGTCGTGAGAGGGGAATGTGTTGAACACCATGTTGCACACCAGTGCCGCCATCGTGATGAAGGTTCAAGTTCGCGGCGACCACCAGACCAACCCTCAACCGCTGTGCGGCCTTACAACACAGCTGATGGAGCTTCCAAGGAGTGCGCGGTGCCGATCCATCTGTCTCCTGGAGGAGGATCTTGTTGCAGTCCCTCACTACATGGAGAGGGTGCGTCCAGTGTCCGCTTGCCGTCGATTGGAAATGCTGGTCGCCCACCAGGCAATAGGGTTATCATGAGCTATCGCGAAGCTCGATGGCTCTTTCGGGTGGTCCATGACCACGAGCTTCACGGTCTCCGTGTCGCGCGTTGGCGCTCCGCTCTCAATACCTTCTGGGCCGCATTGAAAGAACCTGTGTGTGCTCATCCAAGTGCGCGGCAAAGCGCCCAGCGTTTGCTCCGATGCAGCAATGCCCGCGACGGTCGAAGCGAACTTGATGGTTACACGAACATCTCGCAGCGTCCTCGGCAAGCTACAGTATCAAGAAAGAACTCACGACACCTGTAGAACATTCGCATGCCCAGCACAACACGCACGAAGAACTACTTGAGTACTTCTAGTACTGACCAGCAGACTGTCGATGTCGGCACTCATTTCGAGCGACACAGATCTGGCTCCTGTGCCATCGTTCACTCGCCGCCGCGCGAATCCAGCTCTTCGAACGATACTCGAGAGAGAAGCCTGGCGACCAGCGCAGTGTGTCATTGTAACTTGGATGGAAGAATGCGGAGACAGCTTCTTGGGCACGCAGGAAGAGCGATAGAAGCAAGTGCACTACTGCGCAGAGGTTCACCCCCACCGACTGAGGGGCACAAGACGATATCCTCGAGGGCCGGAGCGCTCGCTCTGGCCCAAGCGCTCAGTCATAGCGATCGGTGCCCCCGGTTTCTCCAACGCGCTACATTTGTAGCAACTCGTGCTTGACTCGTGAGTTTTGGATTCGTCTACAGCAGGGAGTCGGTTCGCGATGTGTCGATTGCATGTTCAAGCTGGAATCCCAAACTCGCGAGATGGCGGCGTGTCATCGCGCGCCAGAACAGCAAGCGCGAGAAGTTCGGTGCAGTGTTAAACGTCTCAAGCGTCGCTTGGCATGTGCGTGGGGCGATCTGCAACTCGAGCCTCTCTTGGTAGTCGATGAGCTGGCGATCTGAGGGATTCCGGTTCTGTCGTCCGGATCTCCACGATAAGACTCAAAGGACGGAATCCGACTCGATAGGCGTGCGTGGAGGCTGAGAAAAAAAAGACTCGAGAGACGTTCTCCACGTCGTGCGTGCGAAGTCGTCGTAAGTTCTGGGCTCGGAGCACTTGGAGAGCACTCACGGCCCAGATGGCGCGCGCCAGTCTCGAGAAAGTCAAGTTGCCTCAGAACGCGAGGAGGCAACGAGAGGCGAGAACGTCCGCACCTGCCCGAGCACAGCGGTGCTGTCTCGTCAACGACCCTCCGACGAGTTCGTTCATTCATTCGGGCATTCGCTCGCACCGCCCAAGCGACTGCCTCCTCTCGACAACCCAACACACAACAACACACACAATGCTGCGGCTTGCGACCTCCGCCGACGCCGCCGTGGCGCTCAAGCTCCTGCTGCCACGCACGCCCGCGACAGCGCGCGTGCTGCTCACGAGCGCCTACCAGACCCACAGCACCTCCTCGCGCGCGCGGGCTGCGCAGTCGCCGCTGCCGCCCAACGCCGTGCTGCAGCAAGCAGCGGCCCGGACGCGCGCCGGCAGCCTGCGTGTGGCCGTTCTGGGGGCCACCGCCGCCGCTGCGCTCTCCGTCGGGCTCGAGCCGGAGACGCACACGCGCGCGGCGCTCGAGCCGCCGGCGCACGCCCACAAGTGGCAGCTGCTGGACCAGATCGGCGCCGGCGCGTTCGGCACCGTGCGCCTCGGGCGCCACGCGGACTCGGGCGAAGTGGCGGCCGTCAAGGTCGTGGAGCCGGACACGCGCAACTACCCGGCGCTTGAGCGCGAGATCGCGGCGCTCAAGCTCGTGAAGGCGCTCGGCGGCCACCGCAGCATCATCGACCTCAAGGACGTGTTCGTGGACGGGCGCAAGGTGTGCCTCGTGACGGAGCTCGCGCGCGGCGGCGAGCTCTTCGACCACATTGTCGCGTTTGGCGCGTTCTCGGAGGAGCGCGCGAGCGCGTTCGCGCGCGAGATGGGCGGCGCGCTCGGCTTCCTGCACCGCCACGGGCTCGTGCACAAGGACGTCAAGCCGGAGAACATCCTCATGAGCGCGAAGGGCCCGAGCGCCGGCTTCGCGCCGCTCGCGGGCTTCGTCAAGCTCGCGGACTTTGGCAGCGCCGGCCCCGCGAGCACGACCACCACCCCGCTCGACGACATTGGCACGTCGGCGTACCTGCCGCCCGAGCTGCTCGAGTCCGGCGTGTGCACGGCAGCGTGCGACATGTGGGCGCTCGGCTGCGTGCTCTACATTGTGCTGAGCGGCGCGCACCCGTTCGACCTGGAGGGCACGGCGAGCGACGCCGAGGTCGAAGAGCGCGTCAAGCGCATGCCGGTCACGTTCGACTTTGCGGCCTGGACGCACGTGTCAGCGGACGCCAAGGACCTCATCTCGAAGCTGCTGCACAAGGACCCGAGCCAGCGCCTGACGGCCGACCAGCTGCTCGTGCACCCGTGGCTTGCGGCGCGCGTGCCGCAGCTCCAGCAGCAGCAGACGGAGGCGCACGTCGCGGCGCTGCTGGCGGCGGCGCCGAACGGCGTCGGACAGGTGTGCGTGTCGGTTGCAGCGCACTAGCCGCGTGCCAGAGCGGCCGAGAGACGGCTGGCGCAGGAGCACCGAGCGCGAGGTGTTCGTACGATATCGATACAGTATTTAACAATAAGAAGAGCGCTTGTGCAATGTGAGAAGTGTGGTCGCTCCTGCATTGACTCGCTAGGTGTTGCTACGCTACGCTACTCGTGACGGATGGTGGCATGCATGTACGAGACGAAACCAGGGCGATCAAGCAGATGGAGGAGCGCTGCGTCATGCCCAACTATAACGCCTCGTGGAGTGATTCTCGCATTCTTCAATGACCGCCCCACACACCGGGAGATTCACGGGGCGGAGATACCAAATGCTGGTAGCACACACAGACATGTACTCGTACACGCACACACACACACACAAAAGGCAGGCGGACAGACATCCAGGAGGCGATGGACTTGGTGGGGGTGACTCGATGCGATGGCACGCAGAATGGCGACTGAATTTGCTTGGGTGGAATCGCAAGCAGCTCCAAACTGAACGCCAACCAGTAGTAACACGCACAACAATTCATTCCAATCCTGCAACCCACAAGACATCAATTCATCGAATACAATTGTCCACGATCATTTTAGTCTGTGGCAGCAGTGTGGTACTCACTCCAGCCCCGACCCGCGTGGACCACCTCATTTTATCAGAAATGAGAGGGTCAGGATCGTGGCCAGTGATTTTGCTCCAAGCTTCCGAACGAGCTCGCGTCGGCGCTGCTCGCGCGCTTTCGCCGCTTTCAGGAGCACTTTGACTTTTCCCCGTCGTTCAGAGTTCCGTCGTTTGCTGCAACATGGGTCGCGTTATTCGCGGACAGCGTAAGGGTGCCGGCTCGATCTTCAAGTCGCACACGTCCAAGCGCCAAGGCGCGGCGGCGTTCCGTTCGCTCGACTACGTTGAGCGTAACGGCTACATCAAGGGCGTTGTGAAGGAGATCGTGCACGATTCGGGCCGTGGCGCGCCGCTCGCGCGCGTGACGTACCGCGACCCGTACCGCTACAAGCTCAACCACGAGCTGCTCATCGCGGCGGAGGGCATGTACACGGGTATGTTCATCTACTCGGGCGCCAAGGCCAACCTCACGGTCGGCAACATCCTGCCGCTCTCGGCCCTGCCGGAGGGTACCATCGTGTGCAACGTGGAGGCGCGCGTGGGCGACCGCGGCTCGTTCGCGCGTGCGTCGGGCGACTACGCCGTCATCGTGACCCACGACGAGGACAAGGGCCGCACCAAGCTGCGTCTGCCGTCGGGCTCGAAGAAGACCGTGCCGTCTGCGTAAGTGATCGCCGCTCGTCTGATCGCTCGCGAACCCACCCGGTGCATCTGCACGGACACGACCAAGCGCCGCTGGCTCCGCGCCGCAGCCGTGTGCTGTTCCCCCATGGCGCGGGTGCCGGCGGCGTCTTGAGAGCTTCGCAGCCCCCTTCGCGCGCCAGCGTGATCCGCGCTCAGCCTGTCCGTCTCGGTCGGCTGGTGCGTGAGCGGGGGCTTGCGAGCGAGGAGCGGAGGATGCGGCGTCTGTGTTTGCGCGAGCGGACAGCGGATGCTGTCGTCCTCCTCTCCTCGCGAGCTCGCGTTTTCCCGCCCATGGTGCGGTGAGTAAGTACCATTTCCCGCCATTGCGGTGTGTAAGTGCGTTGCTATCTCGCTCGCGATCGTGCGCCCGAGGGGGAGAACCGCGTCGTCGTCGTCTCTTGTGTTTGTGCTTGCGCTGCAGGGGAGCTCACGCGGGTGTAGAGGGGGTGTCGCGTCGAGCGTCGCGTGCTGACTGTGCTGGCGTTGCGCTACTGTGTATGTGCAGGTGCCGTGGCATGATCGGTGTCGTCGCTGGCGGTGGCCGTACCGACAAGCCGATCCTGAAGGCCGGCCGCGCGTTCCACAAGTACCGCGTGAAGCGCAACGAGTGGCCGCGCGTGCGTGGTGTGGCGATGAACCCGGTGGAGCACCCGCACGGTGGTGGTAACCACCAGCACATCGGTCACCCGTCGACGGTGCGCCGTGACGCGCCCGCGGGTAAGAAGGTCGGTCTTATCGCCGCCCGCCGCACGGGCCGCCTGCGCGGCATCAAGAAGGTTGAGAAGGACAACTAAGTTGTCGCGCCCTCTCACCTTCGTCGCCGCCGCTGAGGCAGCCGCAGCAGCCATCGCTTGTAGTGGTGAACGGGATTGTCAATCAATACAACGACCATTGGGACCAATCAAAGCTCTTGGATTGTGGTGATTCATAATCAACTGCTGCTTGTCGGACATCCAGGTACTCGTGTCGCATCCACCTTCAGAGCTCACGTCCGTCGCAGTAGCGCAGCAGCGCGCACTCGCTCGCTCTCTTCACGCTCTTCACGTTCCCGGCGCAGCTGCTGGATCATGGCCTCTTTCGCCACTCGCTTCGCGTCGTCCTTCGCTCGCTTCCGAGACGACGGCTTGTCCGAGCCGCGCCGCTCCTTTGCCGTGTACGCAGCCAGCGACTCGGAGGCACTGCGCGAGTACTCGCTCCTGTACTCGCGCCGCGCGCGCTCCTCCGCGTCTTTCGAGAGCTTCACGGGTCGGAGGTCGTCTCCACTGTCTCCGTCCTGCGCTGCTCGTCGCGGCCGCATGTGGCGGAGCGGGTCCTCGTTTTTCAGCGCTCTAGCGACAGCGTCCGCCAGCGCACACACCGTCACTAACTCGACCCTGAACACACTGTTGCATACACAAACACGCACCTCTTGCGCTTCTGCTCTCTCCTGCTCGCATTGTTGGATCGCTCGTCGCTGTCCGCTTGCTCCCGCTGTGCCTTCGCGTACCAGGGCAGCGCCGCCTGCTTACCCAGTGTCTCCTGCGCCGCCGCTTTGCGTGCGTCTGCTGCGCTCGCGAGTCGCTGTTGCTCTTGCTGCTCCTCGGGCGCAAACAAGCGCACGCCCTTCGACTCCCGGCCATCGGCGGCAGCAGCCGCGTCGTCATCGCCAGTCGCGGTTCGTAGCAAGTGCGCGCGTCGCTCTTGCTCGACGCGGCGCTGTTTGTCGCTCGCGCTCTGCTGCTCTTCCTTCTGCCGGCGCTCATCGCGCAGCACACGCTCGATGTTGTCGCGGCGCCAGACGTGCCACGACTTGTGGCCGAGGATGCGGAGCCCGCCGCCGCCCATGCCTGCCGATATTGCTTGCTGGATGTTTTTTTGGCGAGAGTGACGAAATGAAGGTTCTTTTCCCACCCAAGCCTGAAACTACCGTGATTTTCTTATTACAGTCTAACACCGTGATTCTTTTCCCTAGCGAGATAAAAACAAGGGGAGACCGCCTCCCCGCCTGTGATCCGCCCCATTTTGCCTGCCCCACTTCCAACACGCGCAGCCAAGCAACTGCTCGCGCCGACGAGAGGGAGGGAATCGGAGGCAAAGCCGCCACCCGCCGACGCCGCCCAACCGACCGACCGCCCTGCCGCAAGCGATGGGCGACGCCACCGCCGCCGCTGCCGCCGCTGCGAATGACGCGCTGGAGCTGCCGGCGCCGCCCGCGCTCGAGTTTCGCCTGCTGCACCAGCAGCTCCGCGCGTTCGCGAGCCACGCGATGCACGACGACGACGCGCAGCCGTACGTCGCGCGCCTGGAGCGCCACGCCACCGCGCTGCTCGAGCCGCTGCGATGGGCGCCGCCCGCCGCCGCCGAGCGCGCCGCGCTGCAGACGAACAGCGTGCGCGTCGCCGGCCGCAGCGTCGACGTGCCCGCCGTCATCCAGCAGGAGCTGCTGCGCTTGAGCGACGAGTGCCACGCGAGCGAGGCGCTCTGCTTCGAGCTGTGGTACCTCGCGAGCGACGCGTCGCGCCGCGAGAGCGTCGAGCGGGACGACCAGCTGCCGGCCGGCGCCATCGCCGGCTCGATCCCGGCCGCTGCACGCCACTTCCTCGTCTCCGAGACGGAGCACCGGCTCAACTTGCTCAAGGAGCTGCTGCGCCTGCGCTTCGACGACCGCATGGACCCCAAGCGCCGCCAGTTTGTGATCGCGTGTACGTGCGACCGCAGCGTTATCTGCCAGGAGGACCATGCCCATCTGCTCACTGTGGTGTTGTTGTTTGTCTCTTGTTGGTGGCTCGTGTGTGCTCCAGTCACGAACAAGCTGATGGCGGACCAGCTCCTGCCAAAGCTCGTCGCTGCGGTCGACGCACAGCTGCCGAAGCTGCTGCAGATCGCGCACATGGAGCAGTCGGCGAGCTACTGGCACTGCCTCGTGGCAGACGCGCTCGTGTTTATCGCTGCGAGCTGCCGCGTGACGCCGCAGGAGGTGGCGCAGCTCGCAGCGCTGCAGCAGACGCTCTGCGCGCGCCTCAACGCGAGCGTCACGAAGGTGTCGCCGCACATTGTGAACCTGTCGGCGTTCGCGCAGCTCTTTGAGCGTGGCTCGCTCGCGGGCACGTCGCCTGAAGGGGCCGTGAAGCAGGTCGCGTGCATGCTGCAAGCCATGACGACGGTCCAGGTCGCGCTCTTTAACGTGCTCTTGCAGGTACGAGTCTGTGCGTGTGAGGGAGCTGCGTGGGTGGCTTGTATGGGAATGATGGTGTCGCTGACGCGTGGTGCTCGCGCGCGCCTTGGACGTTCTGCGCTGCAGAAGAGCGACAAGGTGGACCGCGACACGGGCGACAGCGTCGGCGGCCTCGTGCTGGGCGGCAGCGAGAACGCGGCGACGGTGCGCGCGCTGCACGGCGTCTTCTTCCAGCAAGAGTGGGCGCACGCAGGGATGCAGAGCGTCGCGATGCTCGCGTGGGCGGGCTTCCTCGCGGCCGCGGACGAGAGCAACAGCAGCAGCAGCAGCCTGTCGCGGTCCGCGGGCGCGAGCGTGTTCGCCGAGGTCGAACAGGGCCCGAGCGTGGTGAAGAAAGCGATCGAGGAGCGCGTGTTCACGACCATGGTCGACATCCTGCTCAAGTACTTCCCGGACCGCAAACACGACCCGCTGCTATACCACATATTTGAGCGCAGCTTCGAGCAGCTCTTCGTGACGTACTCGACGCATCTCATGATCGACGTGCCGACGCTCGCTGACCAGGCCGCGCTCGCCGCGATGCAGTCCGAGAGCGGCGGCGAGGTCGCGGCCTGGACCGGGGACTGCCTCGAGAACCTCATCGAGTTCGCGACGACGCTGTGCACGCGCGACGTGGTGTTCAGCGCGTCGTTCTGGCGCCCAGAGGACCTGCACCACGGCGAGCCCAACGACACGGACTCGGTCGACACGGACCAGGAGAGCAGCAGCGGCGGCGGCGGCCACGGGAGCTGCAACGCGTTCCTGCTGGCGTGTCGCGACGCGGCGTTTAAGAACCCGGCGTGCTTTGCGGCGTACATGCGGTTGGTGGCAGCGGCTGCGAGCGGTCCGGACTGCGCGCAGCTCGCGTTCCACCACGTGAAGCAGAACCCGCCGATCCTGAGCTGGGAGCACTTTTTCGGCGTCATGGCCAAGTACCAGCGCCTGCTCGTGGACGCCGAGAAGCCCGCCGGGTTCCTGCCGGGCACGCCGATCGACAGCGCGTTCGAGAGCCGGCGCAGCGCCGGCAGCAGCGCGCCGGTGCCGCGGTTCATCCGCCCGAAAGAGCTCGAGGCGCTCGAGATGATCCAGCTCGTGATCCAGGCCGTGATCCGCGACCACCAGCTCGCGCTCATCTTCTTCCACAACCACGATTGGTCGCCGATCCCGACGTTCGTGGCGTTCCTGCAGTGCCGGATCCCGAGCGCGCTCAAGGGCGCGCTCATGAAGACGCTCGCGCTCTTTGCGCGCGTGCCCGAGATCTCGCCGTTCGTGTGGCGCCACGTCGATGCGCTCCAGATCCTGCGCACGACCGGCGATACGTCCGGGTACGGGCCCCAGGACATTAGCTACGAGCTCGAGCACTACGAGTCGATGGCGCGGGCGTACCCGGCAACGCGGGGCTTCGTCACGCTGCTGTACGAGCTCTTTGAGAACCCGCACGCCTGGGGCGCGTTCGAGGGCGACGGCCGCGTGGCCGCGATCCAGTTCTACTTTGAGTTCCTCGTCGAGCGCGTGTTTCTCAAGTTCGACCTGCGCAAGTACGAGCAGGAGGAGGAGAAGTGGGCGCTCGTGAACGGCGCGCTGTCGATCTTCAAAAAGATCCTGCGCAGCGCCGCCGCCGGTGCCGGTGCCGCTGGTGGTGCGTCAGCGAGAGAGGGCGGGCTCGCGCACCAGCTGCTCGCGCGCGTGCTGTCCGGCAGCCCGCTGCTCGAGAAGCTGCTGCTGATCCTGTCGTCCGATGGCGGCGTCGAGAGCCTCGAGAACGCGTCGGCGGACGTCCACCTCGAGCACGCGTTCTTCTACAGCCTCGAGATCGTGAAGAAGAAGACCGAGGCGGCCCACGGGTCCCTGCACTTTGCGAGCGACAGCAGCAGCAGCGCGAGCATCAGCAGCGCGCGTCGCGGCGGCAGTCTGCTGACCAAGTCGTCCGCGGTCGGCGCCCTGCGCGAGCAGTGCGTGCAGCACGCACTCGAGATCGTCGTGCTCGTGCTCGAGCAGGACGCGGTGTTTGTGAACGCGGATTTGAACCGCCAGCTCTCGCACCGGCTGCAGGTCGAGCGGCTGCACACGATCCTGTGCCGGTACCGCGCGGACTTTGTGACGCTCGTCCAGTACATCAAGTACAGCAAGTCGACGCGCATCCCGCACTTGTCGGCGGTCGTGCTGCGCATGATCAGCAACCGCATGGGCGGCGCGGACCTCGTGGACCTGCTGCTCGACAGCGGCGCGAGCGGGGACATCGTGGTCGGGTACATGAACCGACTGCTGAACGTGTACGACGACGCGGGCGACGCCGCCGCGAACGACGACGACGACGACGACGGCGGCAGCAAGACGAGTAGCGGCGACGAGCCGGACGTGGACAACGACGCAGGCTTTGTCACGCTGTCGTCGGCGAAGAAGCGCAAGCGCGTCGAGAACAGCATCCTGTCGCCGTACGAGCTGCTGCCGCAAGAGCTGGCGCCGCCGTCGATCCGCGCCGCGATCCTCGACCTGCTCGTCGAGAACCTGCACAAGCCGGCGCCGAACCTCGCGCATCTGCTGCTCGGCGTGCTCGACCAGCGTGGGGAGTACGTCAAGGCCGGGCTCGACGCTGTGCTCGCGCTCGTGGCGAGCGCGGAGTTCGGCGTCGAGTTCCCGGAGCTCGCGGCGCGCTGCCACCGCGTCGTGCACCTGCTCGTGGCGCAGCCCTTCTCGTCGTCGTTCGTGGTCGCGGTGCTCGAGAGCGCGGCGCACGACTTCTTCGCGACGCAGCTGCAGCTCTTCGGCAGCGTCTTCCACGTGCGCCGGCGCCGCGACCCGCGCGCCGCGGTCGCAGAGCTCACGATGCGCGGCTGGTTCTTCAAGACGCTTGCCGTGTACCTGCACGTCGCGCTGCACAAGGAGCCGCCGCAGATGAAGCCGTGCAACCGCCTGATGAGTCTGCTGCTGTCGGCGGACGAGCGCGGGCGCCGCCACGCGCAGCAGCAGACCCCGATGCTGCTGCTCCAGCTGCTGGACGAGAGCTCGTTCGCGCTCGCGCCGCCCGACGTGCCGAGCCACCAGCAGGTGGTCGCGCTCGCAGAGCAGGCGACCGACACGGTCAACGACGGCTTCTACAGCTGGCTCAAGATCGACGTCGAGCGCTTCTGCCGCGTGCTCCAGTCGTTCGACCTGAGCGCACCGAACCCGGTCGAGTACTTTGCGGCCTCGAGCTCGTTCAAGCGGTACCGCGCGAGCGCCGCGGCAGACTTTGCGAGCCTGAGCGTCGACAAGTTCCTCGCGTGGGCGGTGCACTGGAACGTGTACTCGGAGCGCGTCGCGGCCGAGAGCCATGCGCTCAACTCGCTGCGCGAGCTCGTCGAGGTCGTCGTGCTTGACTACCTGGCGCTGCCCGGCGTGCAGGACGCGGCGACGCCCGCGATGTGGCAGGGACTGGACGCTGTGGCGTCGCTCGACGTCCGCCTCGAGCTCATGGGCAGCATCGTGTCGGCTGTGCTCGGGAAGCTCACAGACAAGACGAGCATCTCGGCGCAGCTGTTCGAGATCGTGGCGCGCATGGCGCTGCTGCTCTTCTCGCAGCTGCGCCAGCCCGGCGCAGACGTCGGTGTCGCCGCCAGTGTCGAGACGGCGACAGCGCTGCCCGACAGCCGACAGCGACAGAACCTGGCGTTCTTGGAGCTCGTGCTCCGAGCGATCTGCAGCAGCGGACACGCGACCGGGAACCCCGTGGCGGCGCGGAACGCGCGCACGCTGCTCTACTCGTGCGTCGTGAACGTGCTGCACGCGCTGCCGAGCCGCCGCGCGGACGCGACGCCGCCCGGGGCGCGGAACCTGCTCAACCCGCTCGGGTTCGGCACAGCGAGCGTCGACCAGCGCGTGGCGTTCCTCACACACGAGGTCGTGGACTTGGTCTGCCGCGACGCGAGCGACGGCGACGACCCGCTGAGCATGGCGCTCGCGATCTCGGCGCTCGAGGCGGTCGTGGCGTTCGAAGGCGCGGCGTCGCTTGTCCAGGTCTTCCGCGAGCGCGGCTACCTGCTGCACTTCATCGGCGTCTTCCGGCAGCTCTGCGAGATGGACGCGGCGCTCGACCGCGGCGCGTCGCTCGACGACGCGGTCAAGAGCCGCGCGCTGCCCTCCGGCGTAGACGCCGCGACGATCGGCACGATGTACGAGTGCTTCCTGTCGCTCTTTGGCAAGGTGGCCGACAGCCCGGACGGCGCGGTCGCGCTGCTCGAAGGCGGGCTCGTGCGCGCGCTCGGCGAGGCGCGGAACCTGCCGGCGCGCCGCCCCAAGTTCCTGCTGCCGCACGACAGCTCGTCCGTGTCGCGCGCGTCGAGCGTCGCGTTCCAGCGCGCCGAGAGCGCGTACTTCCGCAAGTGGCTGCCGGTCGTGCGCCTGCTGAGCGCGCTGTGCGCGTCGCTGCCGCAGAACCGCACGCTGGCGGCGCAGACGCTGGCTGTCGTGAGCCGGAACCGCAAGCTGTTCACCGCAGCGCTGAAGGTCGACGCGCCGCACAGCCCGCGACAGCGCCAGCGCCAGCAGCAGCAGCCGAGCCTGAACCTGCTGCGCGAGGTCTCGTACGTGACGTTTGTGTTCCGCTACGTGGCGCAGTTCGTGGACCTGTGCGAGACGGCGCTGCCAGCGACCAAGTGGGAGAAGGTCGCGCAGCTCATCCTACACACGTTCCTGTTCTACGGCGCGGAGCCGCTGCCGAGCGCTGAGGACGACGCGGCCGACGACAGGATGGTGGACAGCGCGTCGCAGCACGTGTGGTGGGCGGCGACAGCGCCGCGCAACGCGATGGAGCAGCGCGACGACAGCGCGCGCCATGCGCTGTGCGCCGACTGCGAGCTGAAGGTGCTTGACCGCTGCGACGCGGCGCACACGACCACCACCGCCACCACGTCGCCTGCAGGGCTGCTGCGGCTCTCGCTCTTTGACGAAGAAAAGCTGTACGCGTCACGCATGATCCTGTGCAACGCGGTCGCGTTCTGCGCGCAGCGCATGATGCAGTCGGTGGACGAGAACGCGGGCATGCTGGCGGGCAAGACGCCGCTGCTCGCGGTCGCGCCGCGCACGCAGCAGCACCAGCTGGCGAACGGCCACGCGTCGTTCGCGTCGTTCGCGCCGCGCGTGACGGACCCGCTGTGGACGCATGCGCCGTCGCTGAGCGACTTTGCGACGCGCTTCGACCTCGCGGTGGGGACGCTCGACGCCGCGAGGCAGCTGCTCGCCGCGCTCGCGGCCCATGGCGACAGCGACAACAACGCGGACGACGCCGACAGCGCGCGCGGCGCGGCGTGGACGCTGCGTCGGCGCGTCCGCGAGCACCAGTGCGACACGCGCCACGTGCAGAGCGTGGCCGAGTACCACGCCGACAGCATGGGGTTCGTGGTCGAGAACATGGTCGTCGTGCTGCTGCTGCACTTTGTGCACTACCTCGCGCACCCGGCGGCAGCCGCTGCTAGCGGCGTGTCGTCGAGCAGCAGCAAGCGGGCGACCGCGGGGCCAGTGCAGCAAGTGCTCGTCAAGGTGCTCACCATCATCAGCGACATCGAGGTACGATAGGTGACAGGGTCCTGTGTGGCGTGTGTGTGTTTCTAACTCGTGTTGTTGTTGTGTGTGGGGTGTCGTGTGCTGCCGCAGAGTAACCCGTTCGTGCACGCACTCGCGAGGAAACTGCGCGAGTTGGCGTCCGACAACCTCCCGTGAGAGACGACGACGACACGGACACGCGCCGTTCGCCAGCGCCAGTCAGTCAGTCAGCTGGTCTTCCGACACGGCCCCCCCCCCCTCCTCACCCCATAGGCACCACATAACACGCGCGTTGCGAGTCCTTCACCTCAGGAGCGTCCTTGTCGTCGTCGCCGTCGTCCGCTTCTCCTGCTCTTCTCTCCGCCCTCAAACGCGTGCGTACATGACGTCCGTACGCAAAAGGTACTTGCACCCGCGGGTCACGAGCGCGCCTTCGTGCAGCAAGCAGCGGTCGCCGTGGCCGTGCACGAGCGCCGCGCCGCTCTCGGGCGCCACACTGAGCACAGGCTCCTCCTGCGTCGTCGTCTTCGTCTTCTTGGCGCCAGCCGGGGGCCCGTAGAACACGGTGCTGCCGCCCGCGAGGTCCGAGTCGGACGCGTCGTTGAGGTACACGAGCACCGTGAAGCGGCTGTGGAAGCCCGTGACCGGGTCCACGTCGCTCTGGTCCACGTGGCAGCCAAAGCGCTGGCCCGCGCGGTAGCGGTAGAAGCGGATGTTCGGGTTGAGCCCCACGGCGCGCAGGCCCTCCTCGCACGCGTGCGGCACGAGCGGCGCCAGGCGCGGCCAGAGCAGCGCGGCGAACGCCTCGAGCCGCAGCAGGAGGCGGTCGTTGTCGCGGAACGCGAACTCGCGCGTCGCGCGCTGCGTGACGCGCGAGAAGCCCTCGCTGTCGGCGAAGCGCTGCACGCGCGCGCACTCGGCGCGCGAGAAGAAGTGCGGCACCTTGAAAATGAGCGCGGCGTGCAGGTCCACGGCGCGCAGCGGCCGCTCGGCGTGCGGCGTGAGGCGCAGCAGCGCCGGCAGCGCGGTCGCGGTCGCGGACGTCGGCGTGCGGCGCGCGTCTTCCGCGGACGTGGCCTTCTTCTTCTTCTTGGCACCGGCGGCGCTGGTGCCGCTGGTGCTCGTCACCTTCTTCCCCATGTGCGTGGTGATGCGTGCGTTTTGGGGCTGCAAATCTAAAAGTGACTTGCTTTCAGTATTGAAAGCGCCACGAAAGGAAAAGCTGTCGGTCGTCGATCTGGATGCGTGGGCTGCGACTGCTGCTCGCTGTCGGCGCACTCGCAGCCGCCGCGGACGCCGTCGATGCCACGCGCAACGACGCAACGTTCGTCATCGACGCGGCCACGAAGCTGCACGACGTCTTCAAGGTGCGACGCTCGCTGCCTTGCTGCTGGCTGGCAACACACTCACGCACTCACACTCGCACTCGCACTCGCACTCACACGCACACAGTGCGCGCCGCTGCGGCCCATCGGCATCTACAACGAGTACTTTGTCGCGTGCGCGTTCACGCCGCCGCCGCCACTGAACGCATCGACGCTCGCGGCGCTGCACGTGCGCGACGTCGTCCTGGACGGCGCGCTGCTGGCGCCGGACGTGCCGCTGCACGTGCACGTCGAGCTCGAGCTGGCGCTGGGCGGCGCGTTGGCGGCCGTGACGCTCGCGAACTGCTCGGTGCGCGCGAGCGCCGTGAGCATCCGCGCAGCGTCCGTCGCGCTACTCACGGGCGCGAGCGTGAACGTGTCGGCGCGCGGGCTTAAGTTCGGCCCGGGCTTCAACTCGCGCGCGGCCATGGGCGGCAGCTACGGCGGCGTCGGCGGCGCGTCGCTCTCGCTGCTGCGCCAGAGCTGCGCACACGTGCGCGCGAACGAGTTCTTCCGCGCGATCGGCGACGTCGCAGGCGGCGCCGGCGACTTCCAGGGCTACGGCAGCGGCGGCGGCAACGACCACGCGCGCGGCGGCGGCCGCGTGAGCCTCGTCGCGACGCAGGACGTCGTGGTCGACGGCGCGGTGCTCGCGAACGGCGGCCCCGCGTGCTCGGACTGCTCGGACGCGGCCGGCGCAGGTGGATGAGTGGGTGGGGGGTCGTGTCGCTGGGCTCACGGTAACTGACTGGAGGCTTCTCTATGGCGCCAGGTGGGACGGTCCGGATCAAAGCCGGTGGCCGCCTCTCCGGCGCGGGTGTCGTGCAAGCGAACGGCGGCGAGCCGGCGCTGTTCGACAGCGCAGCGTTTCTCGGCGCCGGCGGGGGCGGCGGCGGCGGCGGCGGGCGTGTCGTGCTCGAGTCGAAGAGCGCGGAAGAGCTGGACCCGTCGAACGTCGAAGCGTTCGGAGGCGGACGCCCGCCGCCGCTTCGAGAGGCGGGCGACAACGACGTGATCCAGTGGTGCCAACTGGGCGGCGACGGCACGATCCTCAAGACCCAGCACGCGGTCCAGCGCGACGGATTCGACGACGAAGACGAGCCGGCGCCGCCGTCGATTGGCACGCTGGTCGTGAAAGGCGGGCGGCTGGCGCACGAAGGCCCGGCGAAGCGCATCCAGATCTTCGGCTGCACGCCAATCTACGACGCGGCCTCGAGCTGGCAGGCGTTCCTGCCCGACAACGTCGCCCACGTCTTTGTGAGCGGCGGCGCCACCGTCTGCGCAAGCTACGTGAAGCTGCCGGTGCGTGCGCCGCGTGGCTCGAAAGTCGTGATAGAGGCGGCAGTGGCTAACGCTGTAGGTCGTGGCTGTGCGCATGGACTGCCAGGCGAAAGTTGCGGGCATCCTCAGCTCGATTGTGGTACGACGTGTACAGAGTGTCGTACAGTGTCGTTGTGTGACGCGTACGGTGTCCTGACGGTAGACTGAGTCCCGTAACGACACTGCGCTTCGCGACAGCTGGACGCTGGCTCGCAGGTCAACGCACTGGAAGGGAACCGGTCGGTGCACCTTGTGGCGTCGCAGCTCACGCTCCAGGTACGCTGCTCTCTCTCTGCTTCTATCGTCTGGTCGAGTGTGCTCACCTCTCAAGCGGGTGTCCGTTATGCAACAGGGCTTTGTCGGGCCGTCGACGCAGTCCGAGCGCGATCTGTTCCGGCTGAAGCTCGAGGGAGGGGACGTGTCCGTGTCGAACGGACTGCTCTTAGTGGAGCTGCTCGACGTCGCGGCGGCGGGGAGCTTGGCGTTCGACAAGTACTCGGTGGCCAAGTTCCGCGTCGGGATCACTGCGCACAGCGGCCGCGAGTCGACGATCGCGGGCTTTCTCGAACCGCTCGAGCCCCCGAGCTTCGAGGCCGACGCGGCGTGGGCGCCGACGTCAATACGAGCCAGCTGGGACGACGACACTGCGTTCGTTCGGCTCGAGAGCCAAGGGAACGTGACGCTGCTGCCGCAGCCGGCGCAGTTCGGCGCGCTGTCGATCGCAGTGGTCGCTGGCGACACCGCAGTGGTGGACATACCGTTCGACACGCCGTTTGTGCGCTTGTCTGTCGCGGCCAAGAACGCGACTGTCCCGCACTTTAGCAGCGGGCCGCTTCGCCAGTGCGACCCGATCCAGCAACAGGCAGACGCAGACACGTGCAAGACGCTGCGTCCGTCGTCGGTGTCATCGTCGTCGGCGGCGGCGTCACGACAGCGCGACACGTCGCCGTATGGCGTGAGCGTGTTTGCGACGCAGGTTGCGTGGATGGGCAACATCTCGGCGGGCTCGATTCTGCTCTGCAGCGACGACGTCGTCACCGTTCGCAGCGCGGTCTCCGCCCGAGCGCTCGGGTGCGGGTCGGGGTCCGGTCCGGGCAACAGCAGCGTGGTCGGCGGCGCAAGTGGCGGCGCTGGCCATGGCGGCCGCGGAGGCAACGTGGAGCCTGGAAACACCGGCGGAGGAGCAGCGTACGACGGCGGTGGCTCGCTGTGGGCGACGCTGTCGCCGTCCGACCCCGACTTTATCCGATCCGACGAGGGAAAGTGGCCGCTGTGGCCCGGAAGCGGCGCGTCCAGCGGCGACACGTCCGAGCAGATTGTCGGCGGGCGCGGCGGGGGCGTCGTGTACGTCGGCGCAAAGACGCTGGAAGTGCTGAAAGCGGCCGTGCTGAGCGTGCGCGGCGGCGACGGCTCGAAGCGCGGCGGTGGTGGGGCAGGCGGCAGCATGGCGCTGTTTGTCCACGAGCTCGCCGGCGGTGGGGTCGTCGATCTGGACGGCGGCGACGCGGTGAATCCGTCGACCTCTGTCGGAGCTCCGACCGACGCGGCGGCGATGGCTCGAGAGAGCGTATGGCGCTCGGACGTGCGTCCGCTTGACGCAGTGGACGACGAGGCGAAGAAGATTGGCGGCGGCGGCGGTGGCGGCGTCGTCCGCGTTACGTATCGCCAGTCGAAGGACTCGTCGAGCAACGGCGAGCAGTTCGTGAAGGATGGCGGGAAGCTGTCGGTGCGCGGTGGGGCGAGCGTCGGCGGCGACGCGGGAGCCGCGGGCGTCATGGCCGCCGCGAACTGCGAGGCGGGGCGGGGCGACGTGTTCTGCTTGCAGTGCGCAGCGGGCAGTTACAGCCCCGACGCACTCTCGCGGTGCATCCCGTGCGAGCCCGGGTCGTGCTCGAACCGCACCGGCGCGGCGAGCTGCGACACGTGCTCACTCGGGACGTTCAACGCGGACTTTGGGAAGCGAGAGTGCGCGCAGTGTCCGGCGGGCCACTTCGCGGCTGCGACCGGCGCGAAGGCGTGCGCGCCATGCGGCCCTGGGCGGTTCGCAGCGGGCACTGGGAGCGCCGCGTGCGCGCTCTGTCCGGTCGGGACGGTCTCCGTGTTGCCCGGGAGCGCAAACTGCACGGTCTGCGGCGTCGGGGAGACCACGACGGCGCCCGGGTCGGTCACGTGCACCGCGTGCCGCGACAAGCCCGCGCACTCGCAGTTCAACGTGCGCGGCAACTGCACGTACGCGTGCGACAAGGGGCGGAACGGACTCGACTGCCTTACGCCGTTCGAGCGGCTCGTGAAGCCCGTCGGCGGCCCGCTCGGCTTTGTCGTGCTTGTGTTCTCGCTCACGGGGCTGCTCTTCGGCACGTGGGGCTTCCTCTCGTACCGGAGCTCGCAGCACCAGCAGCGCCGGTTCGCCGAGTACAAGGCGCAGACGCTGCGCGACCAGCTCTCGCTCGCGAACCTCACGCGCAAGCTCACGCCGCGGCTGACGGACCAGGACCTGGACGCCCACCTCGCGCGGCTCTACTTCTCGGGCGACAACCATGTCGAGAGCTCGTGGCGCCTGAACGCGTCGTACCTGCCGCTCGCGATGCGCGAGATCGTGTACGAGGGACAGTACCTGTCGTTCGCGGCCAAGTGCAACGAGCTCCTGCGGTGGGACCCGACGGGCTGGGAGGCCTGGGGCTACCGCCTCCTGCTCTGCAGCGTGCCCCCGCTCGGGACGCTCTTCAAGCGCCGGCGGCAGCTGCGGCGCGTCGAGAAGCTCGCCAAGTTTGTCGAAGACCACGGCGCTGGCTTCTTCCGCGAGATGAACTTCCGGGTCCACGGCGCGAAGCTCAAGATCGGCTTCAGCCCGGACTTTTCGCTCGCGTACATCGACGTGCTCGTGCCCTCGGGTGGCTCGGTGCTCTCGCTGCTCGACACACGCCATGTCGGGAGCCTCACGCTCGTCGTGGCCGGCAGCGGCTCGTTCTTCCGCCCGTTCCACATCGACACGAACGATATCTTTGTGCGCGCCGTGCCGTCGCGGCTCGAGCTGCTGCAGCACAGCTTCTGGATCGACTTTGTCGCCGACCTCAACCGCCAGCTGCGCGTGATCCCGCAGCCGGCGTCGCGCGCGCTGTCGGCGAGCTGCGCGCGTGCCGTGCGCGATCTGCTGTCGTTTGTCGACGCGTTCAACGCACGACACGACAGCGACGGCTTCGCAGTGGCGTTCGGATACTTCTCAGTGGACGCGGCCGTGCGCGCCGAGTCAAACGACGCGTGCTTTGCGCGCTGGGAGCCCGACCGGGTCGACGACGTGCTGGAGCAGAGCATCGACGAGCCGTTCAAGTTTGCGTTTCAGGTGTCGAAGCACTGGGAGAGCGACGAGACGCGGCGTTCGGGCTCGAGGCGCTCTGTTGGCCACGAGGGCGGCGGCGAAGAAGACTCGCTGGCGCCGTCGCACTACGCGTCTCGGCGACGCCTGAGTCGCGAGAGCAGCTTGAAGACGGACGACGACCCCCGCCCGGCCGAGTTCCGCTTCTCGCAGATCCGCATGGAAGCGCTGTTCGCCGACACGGGAGGCGCGTCGCTCGCATCTCCTCGCGATGGCGACGGCAACGGCGGCGGCGCAGTGGCGCACTCGCTGCTATCTCCGACGTCCAAGAAGCGCCGGCGTGGCAGCCCGACCGCCGCGGCGACAAACGCGCTTGCTGCGCTCGTGTCGCGTGATGCGCTCCGCCGCGTGTTCGCGGTGCTGCAGCCGCTGTCGCCACTCTTTGGGCTCTACAATGTGCCACCGCCGTCGTCCGCGCGGCCGCGGCTGCTACCGGCCGTGCTGCTCGCGCTACTCGTGGCGGACGCGGCGCTCGTGTTCTGGGTCCTGATGGAGTACTACTGCGTGCAAGTGGAGGACCCGACGGCGGCGGACTCGGGCTGCTCCAGAGTGCGTCTGGCAGTGTGTCGTTCGGGTCGTACCCTTCCCTTGCTTAGGTTGGTTGGTTGTGTCGCTTACGCCATGTGCTGTCGGCAGGCGGCTCTGCTCTCCGTGCTCTGGATCCTCCCTCTGGCGATCGTCGGTGCGCCGGGTCTCGGACTCGTCTTCCTGGCGAAGAAGAGCGTCTTCTACGGGAAGCTGGTGCGTGTGGCTCACTCGCACCCGTTCGTGCCGGAAGGCGACAGTGTCTGACAAGACGATACACGTTGTTGTTGTTGTTGTTGTTCTCGTGTCGGCAGTTTGGCGTGTGGACGGTCGGCGCGATCGTCAACGCGCTCGTGGCGTTCGTGTGCGGCCTCGTGTACTTCCCGTTCATCCACGACGGCGTGCTCGCTATCGCCGTCGCGCTCGTCGCCACCAAGTACGCCGAGAAGCAGGTCGCGCTGCGGTGCATCGCGCAGTTCGCGTGCGAGCGCCCGCTGCGCGGCTGGCGCGGGCTCTACACGACGAAGGACTGGTACGACTCGGCGTACACGCCGCTCGCGCACCAGGAGAACTAGCGCCGAGCGCGTCACGAACCGATACACTTGAACGTGTTTGGCGGGCCTCTGTCGTGTCTGTACCTACTGATAAACCCGAGCGTGACGACAGGCGTACACCACACACACAGTCCGAGTGCCCACGCGTCGTCCGCTTCGATCTCCTGCTAAGGCTCCTCCTAGATCCGCTCAAAGTCGAGTGCGACGACCTTCGCGGCCGCACTGCGAGCCACAAACTCGCGCTCGTCGGCCGACAGGAAGCTGCTCGTCTTGGCGCGGTCCCCGCCGGCGTGGTCGAGCGCGACCTGCACGACCTTGTACACGTGCTCGTCCGGGTGGCCCTGGAGCGCGAGCGCGCGGCCGACAATCTCGTCCCACGACTGCAGCGTCGGGAGCTCCACCGGCGCCCGCCCGCACACATCGTCGTCGCTCAAGTCGCGCACGTCCTGCAGGATGAACGCAGTGACAGCGACGTGAAGCCACACTCTCCAGGCGCGTACACGTTGGCGCTCGTCCAGCAAGTGCTCGAGCTGCTGGAGCGACCACGCGGACGTGACAGCGTGCGCGATGACAAAGTCGTTGTGCGCGATCATGGCGTAGAGCCAGAGCGCAAAGTCGAGCGCGACGGCGCCGTGGAGACCCGAGAGGTCGAAGCCCGCGAGCGCTGTCGAGATGGCGTCGAACGCGGCGCGGCTGCCGCGCTCGGGGTGTGCCGACAGCGCGTTGAGCTTCTTCTGGAAGAGCCCGATCGGGAGCGCGGCCACCGCCTGGTTGGTCGCCAGCTGCGACTGCACCTCGCTCAGCACAAGTTCGTGGTTCTTGAGCGCGTGGATGGCCGGCAGCACCTCCTCGCGCGAGAACGCGCGCTGGCTGCTGGTAGCGACAGCCGCCGCCGCCTCGTTCCTGTCGTCCTCGAACGACAGGTACGAGAAGTGAAAATACGCGAGCCCCTCGGCGATGAGGCGGTCGCCGCCAATGTGGTACGCGTACCCGAGCTGGATGAGCCCGTGCAGCAGCGCGCCGCAGAGCCCGGCGACGAGCTGCGGCAGGTGCTTCTGCACCGCGCCGTCGGCGCCGAGCAGCTGCACCTCGCGGCCGTAGAACGCCAGGAGCGCGTCAAAGTCCTCGCGCTTGCCGAGCAGCTGCGCCAGGCGCTCGGGCGTGGGGACCGCGGCGGCGCCAGTGCCAACGCTGTCGCTCGCGTCGACGGCCACCACGTCAAACGGGTCGTCGTGGTCGGGGGCGACCGCGAGGAGTTTCTCCTGCGCGTAGTGGGCTGCGAAGTCCTCGACCTGCTCCGCACTCGCGCCGAGCTCAAAGAGCGCGACGGCGCCGTGCAGCAGGTGGTTCGAGAGGTACCCGGCGTACTCCATCGCGAACTTGTCGGTCGCGTACTTGTCGGTCAGCGAGGCGCGCACGGACTGCGCGTCCATGCGCTTGGGGATCGTGGCGGTTAAGTGCATGGTGCGGAGGCGAGGGCGTGTGGGAGCAGGCGGCGATGGCGCGTGTGCTTGAGGGTGGAGGGGGAGAAACGCTGCTGCTGCTGCTGTGCGCTTGAGAGCGAATTGGAGAGTGAGGAACTCTCGCGCGCTGGTGCCGGAGGAGGGGACGTGGTGAGACCACCGAGAGATTGGACGACACTTCAACATGAGTGTTGGCTGCAGATTCCAGAGAGTGAATTTCGGGATCACCACGAGAGGTGCGACAGGGTTGCGAGCAGCGAAACACAAAAGACGCCAAGTCGGAGACCTCCTTGTGTGACGACCTCCAGGCCAAGAGGACCCTCGAGCCAAGAGAACTGCGTCTGTCTGACGATGTTGTGCAAGCAGCACCGTTCGGTGGTACCCGACACGAATGAGAGAGAGATAACGCATGCGAGACTGACTCTCAATCATTGCTGGTACGACAAGGCCGATCGCCGTCTCACCAGAGTGGTCATCACCTTTGAAGTCCACCCGTGATTGCCATCGAGACAACCGCCCAAGTGATGATTCCGCAAAACAAACCAGTGGTGTCACGCACGACCTGCTCTGCTCGTCAACAGCAGCAACAGAACTGCTTAGCGTGTCGCCCAGGCGGGGGTGTCCCGAGCCCAACGCCCCAAAATCTCGTGTCTATTCAACCACCGACCGACCGACCGACGCGTTCGCTGCTCCGCCGCTGGTTGCCTTCTCTCTCTTACGCACGCTCGAGAAGGCGGTCGGTCAGCTCTGGCCGTGCAGCACAACCTGCGAGAAGACGCTGTCCGGGTGCGCTGCGAGCTGCGCGAACGAGCCCTGCTCTACGACGCGGCCGTCCGAGATGACGGCGATGCGGTCCGCGCTCTTGATGGTCGACAGGCGGTGTGCGACGAGCACGACGGTGCGGCCGGCCTTCGCGCGGTCCACGGCGTCCTGCACGAGCCGCTCGCTCTCCGGATCGAGCGCGCTCGTGGCCTCGTCCAGGATCAGGATCTTGGGCTGCTTGACGAGCGCGCGCGCGATGGCCACGCGCTGCTTCTGGCCGCCCGACAGCGCCTGCCCGCGCTCGCCCACGACCGTGTCGTAGCCGTCCGGGAACGACATGATGAAGTCGTGCGCGTTCGCCGTCTTCGCGGCGCGCACCACGTCCTCGTCGCTCGCCGCGCTGCCCGCCTGGCAGCCGTACGCGATGTTGTCGCGGA
Organism: [Pythium] brassicae (nom. inval.); assembly: GCA_008271595.1. Lineage (NCBI taxonomy): Eukaryota > Oomycota > Peronosporomycetes > Pythiales > Pythiaceae > Globisporangium > [Pythium] brassicae (nom. inval.). The sequence goes on along the minus strand of SMMQ01002010.1, from coordinate 8,777 downwards.
TCGAGCACGCGAACAGCGGCGGCTCCTGCGGGACGGCGCCGATAAGCCCGCGCAGCTCCGACGGGTTCAGCGTCGAGATGTCCACGCCGTCGAGTAGGATTCGGCCGCTCGACCCGGCTTAGGAGTAGTATGTGTGTGTACAATGGGTGTAGCAGCGTATCCTCAGTGAGTCGTGACCACCAACCCACAACAAGCAAGAGCATACAGCGTAGCCGATCGCCACACACACACGCACCTCCGTCCAGCTCGTAGAACCGGGCGAGCAGCGCCGTCACGGAGCTCTTGCCGCAGCCGCTCGGCCCCACGAGCGCGATCGTCTCGTTCGGCTTGACCTCGAGGCTCAGGCCCCGGAAGACCTCCGAGTCCGGCCGCGTCGGGTACCGGAAGTGCACGTCCTGGAACTCGATGCGGCCCGTGAACGCCGCCGGCAGAGGGCTCCAGGCGTCGAGCGACCGGATCTTGGGCTGCCGCTCGAGCAGCTCAAAGATGCGCGAGGACGCGCCGATGCCCTTCATCAGGTCCGAGTAGAACGACGACATGCCCGCGAACGAGAAGCCGACGTAGAGCGTGTAGAGCAGAAACGACGTGAGCTCGCCGCTCGTGAGCGCGCCGTCCGCGACCATCTGCCCGCCGTACCCGAGCACGCCGAGCATGCTCATCTTGACAGCAAAGTCCACGCCGCCAAAGAACGCGGCGCTCGCGAGCGACCGCTTGCGCGCCAGGGCCAGCACTTCGTCCACCTTGCGGTTGTGCACGTCGACCTCGTACGGCTCCTTGGCGAACCAGCGCACAACGCGGATGTTGCTGAGCTTCTCCTCGGCGATCTCGGTCGCCTCGCTCAGCTGCTTCTGCACCTGCGTCGTGAGCTTCTTGACGAACCGGCCGTACGACACGCCGCCGACCGCGAGGGGGGGCACGACCGCGAGCATCACGAGCGCGAGCTTCGGGCACGTGACGAAGAGCATCGACACGCTGCCGACCGCCTGCCCGACGCTGCGCAGGCCGTTTGAGACGTTGTCGCTCAGCACCTTGCCGACCAGCGTCGTGTCGGCGCTCAGCCGGTTCACGAGCTCGCCCGTGCGCGACGCGTCAAAGAAGCCCAGCTCCTGCTTGAGGATCGCCGCGTACGTGTCCTGCCGCAGCCGGTTTGTGATGCGCTCGCCGATCATGTTGGTCACGTCCACGCGCACGACGTTCGCGACCGAGCCGACGACGAAGAGCCCGCCGAGCCCGCCGACCACGAGCGGGAGGCTCAGCGCCGGGTCGGCAGCTGTCACGGCGTCGATCACGCGGCCCATACCGAACGGCACGCACATGGTAATGACCGTGGACACGGAGAGCGCCGAGAGCGCGAGCAGCGTCGGCCGCTTCTCCGGCGCGTACAGCGCGAGGAGGCGGCGCACTTCGCCGACGCGGCCCGCAGCGCCATCCGACGCCACTTTCGCTGCTTTCTCGTCGTTGTCTGTCCGCTCGGGCGGCGTCGCCACTGAGAAGCAGCGCCAGGGACTCGCGAAGGCGTGCGTGAACGGCGGCGGGCGGCGAGAGGTGTAAAGCACGAGCGACGCTCGCGGCCGCGGCAGCGACGGGCGTGCGAGCGCTAGCGGCGAGCGCAGCCTGGGGGGAAGGAAGGAGCGGCCTGAGCGCTTGCAGAAGAGGGGGACGTGACGGAGCACAAGACACGTACCGAGGCAGGCGCAGCAGCATGCTCACTGAGGCAGGCGGCAGGACAGGGACGAACTCGAAGTATTCAATGCTCAAACACTGACACGCACAAATCCTTTTAGAGAGAGGTCTCTATATAATGGAATATATAAAACTTCGGTCGGATTTGCAAAAAATCTGACCGGGATGGACAAATTTTACTGTTAGCTAAAGAACAGACAAACCCCTCACATCGTAACATGGTCTAAATGTGATGCCGCTATACTAAAAAAAATGTGCCTTACTATCATGTACTAAAGTAGCAAGTTCAACATATGAATTTGCATAGTGAATTATGTAAGGAACAACAACTGCAACCTTGCAGTTGGCATTTGCACTTTGGTTCATAATGCGGTCGCCTTTGAGCATGTTATTTTTCAGTTTTCATTCGCTAAAAAACACGAAGGAGACTATACTGCTCTATACCATGAAATTATAAGCATTTCTCTTGTCGCCTCGTTCTCAAGCGTTGTTATCGTTCATGACATGCGGTCTTCGCGAGTGTGGACTTCTCTGGTTCGTCCAAATGCCCATAATTTTGCTTCTGTAAAGGCCTGTTTTGCAAGGAGTAAAGAGCTGACTTTTGTGCGCAAAAGGGACTCGAATTTTTCGATAGAAGAAAATCTCGTCTATTTTTCTAAAAAGGGTTAACGTCAAACGTCAACTTCATTGTAAAGATACACGCGTCAAAAGACAGTGGGGTTATTCAGCTGACCTGGAAACGAGTTTGTATTTTTAGCCAATTAAAATAATAAAAAAATTAAACGGATTTTTACCACCTAAATTGTACGTTTGAAACCTAATTTTCTGCATTTAAGGCAGCCCAAGAAATGGAATATGCACTATCTGAGCACTTCAGCGCAGACGGCAGGACACCGCCAGGGAAGTGAACGCGTCGCACTAGTGGGAGGTCGTTCTCGTCCCCACCTCGACAAAGCATGACCTGCTCAATGACCGCTTGCAGGGTCAAGAAGAACTTCTCTAGCGTTCGTATTGGCATCTCGTTGAAGGCTCAGTGAACTGCATCGATCAGCTGAGGCACACTGCACGCTTGCTTCTGGTGCTGAGCACTCTGGATGGCGTTGAAAAAGCAATGTCGAGGACGTTCAAGTCCCGAGATCTTAGTGGTTGGCGCAAGACCTGCAGCGATAGTCCACGCGCGGCCGTGACAACGCTCTCTGCGTGAGCGTACGGGGAGGCGTTGTCCTGCTGATGCCAAATGGTCCGTCCTCTAGCGTCTATAGCCACAACAACACGGAGCGAGTCGCAAGCCCATCTCCTTGTGCGAACCGGCAGCATTCACCAGGTATCTTTGCCTTGACTGTATGGATGACTTTCTCCAAAAGCAGGTCGCGGTACACTGAACGCGTGACTGCCAGAGGCACAACGATCTTATCTCCACGCTGTTGGTTTGCTGTCGTCTGATGCGCCTTGCGCTCTTGCACGAAGGGAAAGATTTCGAGTTTGCTGTCAAGGCCTTGTCCCTTCTCGTACTCGAACGCGGGATAGGCGATCGCCACAAGGAACATAAACTTGGTGATATACTTCGTGTTGTGGCACTGGACATGCGGCGGTTGTACGTCTTCAGACAAGATGTGGCGATTGGCCACGCGGTGTACGAAAAATCACTTTTTGTCGAGATGAACCATGTTATGCATCGCCTTGAAACGGAGTTCACACATATCTGGTTTCGTATTAGTCGCGCGCACCGCCACAACACACCACCGCATTGGAAGCACAGACACACATGTTCTGATTTGCCGACTAACGCAAGCGCGAAGTTCAGCCTCTCCAGACGTAGAGCTGACATCAGGGCGAGCTTCACGCTTGAGATAACTGCTTGGAGGGGCTTGCCACGTTCGATATACAGCTGCAACGCCGAGTGCGCGATACCAATAGCCGCAGCTGTGGCTCGAATGGTGGTCCGTTGCTGATCTGGCACAGACTCGACCGCACGCTTGAGCTCCCCCGCATCGATCGCTGGAGACGAGCCACAGTTGGAGCGCGCTGGTTCAGTCCTCGCCGCGTGCCGCCCACACCTTCTTGATCCTGCCGCGGCGGCGCTAAAAAGTGGCCAGCAGCAGACACAAGCGCACCACAAGCAAGTCTACCGTCTGGGTCTGTCTGCGCGGCAAGGTGCGTGACGATGCGTACTCTATCCACGTTGTTGATGCTGGCGCTCCCTGAGGTGCACGGCATCCCGTGCTGTTGCTGGAGAAAATTAGTGGTTGGTGCGTGTTCACTTAGCGTGAACTCATTGCCTTTATTTATAACCAATCATCTCTCGATTTTCTTTATGTGAACCACTTAAAAACTAAATGCTGATTGTTTCGAGGTACAGATGAGTACAGACACCACACAATTAGAGCACCACAAAGGGACATAAAATTTATCAGTGTGTCTCAACTTGGAAGACATATCAAGAATAGTTAATAGCAACTTTTCTGTTAAAAATGGATTAATATTATGTTTTTAACATGTATTTGATGTATTTAGCGGTTTAAACTTGGTTTTGAAAAGTCATTAATGGTTTGTAACCTCATGAATTTCAAAAATTGGCAAGGTGCTTGAACAAAAACTCAATAATGTATGGAAATTGTGAATCGGGCCACCTTTACGGCGTTCTTGTGTTCTTGTGGGTGACAACTGTAAAGTAATTAATTTGACTTGATTTCATTATGCAAAACTTGGTCCCTGAAAAGGATGTTCCAAAACCCGATTTGTTCCACAACTGTGTGTGATAGAACTATGTGTTGTCTGTAGTGCTTTGACTGTTGGCAGCAACATTTAACACTATAGTAATAGAGCCGTCCAGTCCTTTGATTCTTCAGCAGTGATAGACACTCTTCACAGTCTTTGCACAATTTAGGATTGATCTGACCAAGATAAAAAGTCCAAATACGTATGCAAGCTTTGTGCCTGATTTCATCGCGAGAATGTTGTGCATCTCCAAGAATATAGACTCTCATATGTGATTCATACAGTGTCATATTTGATGTTAGGATATGAGGGGGTTGTCTGTACCATTTTATGGCAGGCGACCAGTTGATGGCAGGAAACTTGAAATAACCAATCAGAAGAGGAATTTAATTTTATCCACAGCGCTGATTGGCTAACAAAAAAGGACCAGATAATAGCCGCATGAATTTTGTCGAGTCGGAAATTGACGTCGAGTGCATTACAGCAATTTGTCTCGAAGGAGTCCAGATGCACGAGGACCCGTTTTGGTTCGCCGGATCGGCTCGTGTGTGCGATGAGCTGCACATCGGCGTCCTTTTCGGTCCTATAGCGCGTGCTAGAAGCAGCAAGCGCAAGATTGCCATCACACACGGTTCTTTGCTCGCTTGTCAAACCAGCAGTGATTTTGACTGGAAATTTATATTTCTCGTCGTCGGCCATATCTGCTCCTTTGGCCAAATTGATCACAAATGTCATCACTTTGAGTCGACTGTAGTTTGGTCTGGTCTGAATTGTACGAGCAAGGACACACACATTACGATAGAGCATCAATTGTTCTTCGCCAGGAAGCACTAGAGACCTTCAGCAGGCCAACTCACATTGATCTACCTTACGCTTGCTAAGCAGCACGATTTTCCGCCATAAATAGGTCTTTTACCTACCTCCTTACCAAAACAATCCCATCATCCCACTGCGAGATTTTGTCCTAGAACGAAAGCACCAATTTATCTTGGCATCGCTACGGTTGGGTGGATGAAATCACGCGTGTTCTGATTTGAAAAAAGGCTGAAATGTCATCCCTCCGATATCATAGCAGCATTTACGGACGGGTGAGCAATCCGGGTGGGTGACGTGGTGACCGTTGAATTGACAATAAAACAGCCAGAAAAGGCGCCTAAAAATAGGCTTTCTTGTCTCTTATTCTACCAGTTTTTCGCTGATTTGTACAGCGATTACACCAACCTGTAGAGGAAAGAAAAAGCTGCCGAATCCGGCCCAATAGTTCGCTGATTCGAAAAAAACTGCAAAATGTGCACCGAACATAGGAGTTTGGTGCGATTGTTTTAGTACGGAGGTAGTAGAGTACTACGTAGTATGATGGAGCAGATAACCGAAACAAACTGGTTTGTTTTCCAGAATGTTCGTTTTGAGCAAAAATACTGTGTTCGACTGCCTTTATGATTTGAATGGACTTGTTTGTTGGTAGAATAAATTCACAACAAAATGCACAGACTGCACTGTATGTCGATGATGACGACCAACGTTCGCGATCTTGGTGTGAGCAAGTGCCGTGTGGTGGCTGACGAAGAAGAAACTAGCGCTGTGGAGAAAGCATCCGCCTACAACCAGCGCGATTTAAGTTGAAGGATTTGGATTCTTTGAGGGGAAAGACAATAAGATCTAAAACAGCTCGTTTTGCCTGAAATTCGTCCCCAACCCTGTTTTTCAGATCCACGTGGAAATTCGACTTCCAGCGGGATTACCAAAATCGTGTTTGAAGTTCAAAATGGTGTGGATAGGTCGAATCCACGTGGAATGGCTGGATTCGAACTGTATGAGCAAAAATCAAACACGTCCTTTTTACACTCACTCTTTTGATTTTCAAACGGACACGGAGACGCTAAACGGTTCACCCCGGAAGCAGGCACTATCCCAACGGGTCCGTTATGCTCAGAGATCTGCTGTCGACTCGGCGCCTAACCGTATCATCCGTCGTCGATCTTTATTTTTTATGTATTAGTTTTGACTTCGCACAAATATTAAAACAAAGGACGATACGGTCATATTAAGACCGGTCGTAAATTGATGTCGTCAAATACCGTATACAGCCACTTAAAACGGACGCCGCTCATAAAAGATACCCAATCACTGCTTCCTATTTGACAAGAGTTGACTGTGCCGCATATAAATGACGAGCATAACCAAGACCAAAAATTACCCACCACACATTTTTCTGATCTATCCTTTGAAATTGACTTGATTTTAAAATAATAGATTTTTGAAAATCAGACGGTCCACTTTTTGCAAATTTCCACAACACGAGAACTCTATGAAATATAGTATGCAACCAACTCTCCTAGTGAAACCAAGTAGATTTTGAAAATCGAACTCAAAAGCAAGTCCCAACCACTATATTTTGCACATCTATGCACATAGATTTTGTTTATTTCTCAGTCTCTTTTATAAGCGGCGGTATACGGTATTCTGTATTTCATGTTTTTTTTGTTTTGCTGCGGCTTCTAACGTTGTGCAACAATAAAGCCACAAGGCTCTCACCCTGGTCTTCGCCCTGGAAGATATCTTCGTTCCCTCCTGCCGACTATTATCCTAAATTCCTCAATCGAGCCCCCCCCCCTTCTTTCAAGACACTAATGCCCATACATACTCACTCGCGTCTTCCGGTTCTCGTGCACTTACACTTTTACAACCCTTGAATCAATTGGAGCTGCTCAATCGTTGCTGCTCAATGGAATGTACATTATTGTAGCTGCTGGTTTAGAGCTGCTCTATGAATACGTTGATTCAGAATGGTTGTTGCAAAATTACTGCTGGTGGACTCAGAAAATTTGAGCCAATGATTTCGATAGATGTGCTCGATTGAAGCTGCTTAGTGGTTTACGCAGTATTATAGCTGCTGGATTGTAGCTGTTCGCTAAATAATGAGTTGCGGAGTGGTGAGTGCACGATTGGATCTATTTTGTATAGATTCTATCTTTAAAATGTGACCGGTTACGATATTTCCCGCTAGGATCAGTTGATCAAAAGTTGACATTATGTTAAATTTTGAGATTGGGTCCACTATAACCGAATTGGATCACAGCCCCTAAATATTCATGTATTGTTGCTGGACCGCGACGAATGGACCAATCACTGCCAGACTTTGCCGCCTACTAGTACATCTCAATACATACTTATGTGCCGTACAATTTTTAAACTAATTATTAGTCTGATTAATTATTGGCGAAGTCTGGATGTACTAGTAGTTACTTCATGGAGTAAAAATTAATGACCCTTTCAAAAAAGTGATGAGCATCATAACCTGGAGGATTACGTTGCGTTAAAAGAGGACCGATTTCGATGAAGTGGGAAATCTGGGGACGGTTTTGACCTCCCAAAAATCAATAAATCACTTCATTCAGGGACATGAGTTAGTTTTCATGAATAAAGTTCACATCCAGCCGGAAAACTTAATTTTACAAATAAATTTACAGAAAAGATTTGCGTCCGAAGAAAACAAGAAAGCTACAAAGTCCAGAAATATATACGCAAACTATAAATTAGCCTCCGAAGAAAGCATTGAGTTTCACTATGTTTTCCGAGAAGCCATCATGGGAGAGGAGTCCTTTTTAAGGTTGGAAGTCCTTGTAAGGGATGGAAGTCCTTGTAAGGGATGGAAGTCCTTGTACAGGATGAATATCTTTATAAAGGATGTAAATCCTTATAAAGGATGGAAGTCCTTATAAAGGATGGGACGGGTTTGAAGAAAACATATGAGTTTCACTAAAGGAGTATTTCAATGTTACTGTCGAAAGTTGATATTTCAAGAGACACGAAAGGGTGCAACAGAACCAAAAATCTTATGAGTGAACCTGGCACTCGGTCGCTCGTGCTCGCGCTCTTCCGGCGCATTGTGCGCGAGAGCCGCCGCCTCGAGCCTGACGCACGCGAGTACTACATGCGCTTCGCTCGCTCCGTACGACGCGCTTGCAGTATTCCCTGTCTCAATTGACCACGCACCCGAGCTCACACTGCTGACCCATTCTCGCTCTCGTTTCTCAGGGCTTCATCGCGCACGTGGACGAATCCGAGCCCGAGCGCATCCGCGAAATCGTTGCGCGCGTGGAGCAGGACATGGACTGGATCCTCAACAAGTACACGGGTGAAGGACTGCGTGACATATCCAAGGGATGACCACTGCAACGACAGAGAGAGAGAGAGAGAGCGACAGCCACACGATAGAAAATGCCACAAAAGCAAGTGTGTCCACCGTTGCCTTCTAACGCGAACTACGATCGCGCACCTTGCAGCACAACCTGCGAGAAGACGCTGTCCGGGTGCGCTGCGAGCTGCGCGAACGAGCCCTGCTCTACGACGCGGCCGTCCGAGATGACGGCGAT